>PVLA01005560.1:0-71354 GCA_004027455.1 Hydrochoerus hydrochaeris
GGATCACACGCTGACTACCTCGCGGCGCGAACCCCATCTCCAAGTTGTTCCCGCACGGCCCACTTCCCCCAAACTCCCTACTCCCTCCCTCCCTTTGGTCCCTAGGAGCCAGGAGGCTGCCTGAAGGGGCGGGGTCGTCCCTCAGATATAAGGGCCAGGAGCCAGCAGCTGCGACTCCCGAGACCCCTGAAAGGCCATGGTCTGCTTGCCGATGTCCCGGTCGCTGGTCCTGGTGCTCTTTCTCCTTCCCCAGGTCAGAGCTGGGCGGGAAATGGAATGGGAAGGGGGGATAAATGGGGGTGGGAGCCGGGGGAGGGGAGACATCTGGGTCTTCGCGGCCCCTTGACTTCTTCCCGTGTCCCTTTCCGTCCCAGGCACATCCCGCCGGTGTCTTCGAGCTGCAGATCCATTCTTTCGGTCCAGGCCCGGGCCCAGGCCTCCCACGGTCCCCCTGCAGCGCTCGGGGCTCCTGCCGCCTCTTCTTCAGGGTCTGTCTAAAGCCAGGGGTCTCCGAGGAGGCCGCGGAGTCCCCGTGCGCCCTAGGCGCGGCGCTAAGTGCGCGAGGACCCGTCTACACGGAGCAGCCCGGAGCTCCCGCATCTGACCTGCCCCTGCCCGACCACCTCATGCGTGTGCCCTTCCGGGACGCCTGGCCGGTGAGCCCAGCCCTGGGGCACCCCAGGTTCTGGGGTGCCTAACCATGCCACCCGAACTTCCACCTCCTCTCGTCTTCAAAACCATAACTGTACATGCCCCCTCCATCCCTGTGACGAATTCCCACCTCACTGTACCATCTGGACCTCACATTTGCAAACCCTCAAACCTTACCTACTGGAAACCCAAATGTCCTGACACCAGCTCTGCATACTGGTGATCCCAAATCCCCAGAACTCTAAATTAACTCTCTGGAAACCCTAAATTCACAGAACCTTACCTTGGCTCCTTGGGGAATGACTAAAAACTGGGAGCCTCATCTTTATCCCCAAATCTCCTTGCATCTAGAGACCCTCCCATTCTCGGTCTTGGGGACCTCTAATTTTGCATCTTTTCCACCCCCGGTTCTTCCAGTTGAGGCCTGTGTTAAGTTCAGTATTACCTCCCAAATCCTCTTCCCCATCCCAATGGTCCCAAACGCACAGAGGTGAACAGGGCAGAATTTGCATGCTAGACTTTTGTCTTGTGGGGAAGTGACTTGCCTTTTGCCAGCCTCCGTATCCTCAGCTGTAAAATGGAACCATCCTGGTACCTCATGACAGCCCCACATCTTGGATGGAGTCCTTACCACACAGTGCTCAACAAAGAAAGTCAAGGATTCATTTCTTCCCTGGGGCCACCCCCCTAGCAATGGTCCTTTGCTTGCCCATTTCCTCTCCATGCCTGGACACTGCTTTTCATGGAGAGTTTGTCCTCACCACCTTCTATCCATTCTTCTCCTCCCTATCCCCGCAACCAGGGCACCTTCTCCCTCACCATCGAGACCTGGAGAGAGGAGCTGGGAGAGCAGGTGGGAGGTGAGTATCTTCCAGTTTGGGACTGTGATGGGCCCAGTGTGGGGTCCAGGATGGTGACTTAGGGTTGTCTGCATTAGGGGGCATTTGTGGGCCTACTGGGCCTATGCTGTCATCACAGCTCCTGGGATGTTAACAGTTTTAGGGCTCTGGATGTCTCTCTCAGGCATAGAAATGTCCTGTACTGGATGTGGAGTCCTGAGTCCTGGTATAGGATGAGCAACTCCAGTCAAAACGCCAGAAATCAAAATGCTGCAAATCCATTTTTTTTTTTTTCGGTGCTGGGGATGGAACCCACATGCTAGACCAGTGCTCTACCACTCAGCTATACTTTTTGAACTCTGACATGATGCCACTAGCAGGAAATTCAACACTTGACTTCCTGTGATAACATGCAGTCAAAATCCAGACACCCTTGAGCAGAGGTCTGTGGTACATGCCTGTAATCCCAGCACTTGGGAGGCTGAAGCAGGAAGATCACTTTGAGTTCAGTGCCAGTGTGGATTGCATAATGAATTCAAGGCCAGCCTGGACTACATAGATGTTGTCTCTAAAACAAAACAAATAATTTACTAGTACATGTCTGATTTTGAGAACCCAGGGTGCAATAGGAGTTACTGCCGTCTTGTCCACACAGAGGGTCCACAGATCCTGTGGGACGTGACAACTTCATCAGGGAGAATAGTGAGCAAAGCCTTCAGGATATGGGGTGATCTTGTCCTTAATTTGAGAAAACTTGCTGTGTAAGGTTCACATTGGGCTTCTGTCACCATTTTGATATAGAAAGCACCTGTGACACAATGTTGGAGTGTGACATCCTTGCTCTGGGGAATGTGTCATCTTCCTAGTATCCCAAGGTCTCAGGCAACATGGGTAATTTATGATCTAGAAATTGGACTCCCCACCACCGTTTTGATAGAGGATGTCCCTGAGATACAATTTGGGTGTGTTGCGACCTTACTTAGGAAATGTGATTGTCGGTGCAGAAAAAGATATAAAATGTCACAGGGCATTAACAGTCCCCTTCCTCTTTTTCTTTCCCTCCTTCCTTTTTTCTTTCCTGTGGATGGAACTTAGGGCCTTCGAACTGAGTCACAACCCTCTCCTTTAATTTTACTTTTTATTTTGAGACAGGGTCTTGCTAAATTGCCCAGGCTGGGCTGAATTTGCAACTTTTCTGCCTCAGCCTCCCAGAGTGCTGGGATCACAGGCATGCACAACTAAGCCACTCACACACACAAAGATTCTGGGGCAAATCAAGAGTATTACAGTTGCTACGAGACAGATTACCTTGGTGATGGAGTTTGCACCCTTGCTGAGGAGGGTAACTGTCATCTCCCCTGCGCGCCAGTGTTTCATTAGGGTGTTTTCGTTTCACCATAAGCACTAGGGAGACAGGGCGAACCGACGCGCTCTGTGTCTGTCCCAAGACAGCAATTGGACCGCTGCGCCCCAGCACCCTCGCTTTTCCCCGCAGAGCCCGCCTGGAGCCTGCTGGCGCGCGTGGCCGGCCGGCGGCGACTACCAGCCGGGGGCCCGTGGGCCAGGGACGTGCAGCGCGCAGGCGTCTGGGAGCTGCACTTCTCTTACCGCGCCCGCTGCGAGCCGCCCGCTGTCGGGGCCGCGTGTGCGCGCCTGTGTCGCTCGCGCAGCGCCCCCTCGCGGTGCGTCCCGGGACTACGCCCTTGCGCGCCGTTCGAGGACCAGTGTGAGGACCCACGTGAGTTCTGCGTTCAACCCCATCCGGTTTCCCTCCACCTCCAGGATCCCAGTCCTTAGTCCTCCTCCACCACCCAGCTACCTTATTTAAGGAACTGGGGACTGAACCCCTCCCTAGCACCATTCATGAGCTCAGCCCCCTCCTATCATCTACCTGCCACCTTTGGGGAAACTGAGGACCCAAGACTTCTCTCCAAGTCTGCCTGGGTACTCCAGCCTCCTTCCCTCATTCAAGCACTTTTCGTTTTCCAAATAGGAACCTCATACCATTTCCATGCTGGTAGCCCCGTTTCCTCCCCGAGGCCAGGACCCCCAAAACTCTTCTTTTTTTTGGGGGGGTACCGTCAATTGAGCTCAGGACGTCGAGCTTGCCAGCTCAGCTTGCCAGCTCAGCTCAGGTGCTGTGCCGCTCAGCTGTATCCTCGGCTGCTCTGTGAGTTCTGAAACCCTCCCTGCTTGAGCTCGAGAGCTTAGTTCCACCTCCTCCCTCCCCGAGACTTCAGGCCAGAACCCATTACTTCTAATAATTACTTTGGTTCATTTATTATATTTTTATTTTTGTAGCGCTGGAAATGGAAGCCAGGGCCTATCTCATGTTAGGCACTCTACCACTGAGCCACATCCCCAGATCTTTTTATAACGAGACAGGGCCTTACAGTGTAACACAAGGGGGCCACAAACTCATGATCCTTCGGCCCTAGCCTGCTGGTAACTGGGATTACAGGGGTGTGTTGCTTTTTCCCCCTCCTTGGTACTGAGGATCAAACTCAAGGAGGATTGAGTAAATCCCTAGCACTTTAAAATTTTTTTTTTAAAACTTTAAAAAATTGTTAGTTTGCCCATGTGGGACTCAGACTTGCTATCCACCTGCCTCAGCTTCCCAAGGGTGGGATTACAGGTGGGCATCACCGTGCCTAGCCACCTTCACTGCTTTTTAAAGCTTGGGATCCCTAACCTCCAGTCAGGGTCCCTCTAACCAGTGATAGGGAACCTTTTTGAGCTTTCAGTGATAACAAACAGCCTGCTGTGGCGCAGGTTTGCCACCACTGCTTAGGCCCTTCCTAAATTTCAGAGTACTACTAATCCCCCCTGGGCTCTCAGCTAATTCATTTTCCCAAACCTGCCCTAATCCAAGACCCTCCACCTTCCCTGGAAGGCCAGAGGCTCCTCCCCAATCCAAGACCCACCTCCTTCATTCTCCCTAGACTGGGATTTGGAAGCCCTCACCCCCATCCTGCTTCCAAGTCCAAGAACACAGACTCAAGGTGAACAGGCCTGGGGTCAGAGCCTCACTCCTTTTCTCCCAGGCAGTGCATCTTCGCTTACCTCTCTGGGGCTCAGTTTCCCTGTCTCTACACTGGGGCTCTGCGATACCATGGAGCCTAAAAGATTGTCTGTCACAAGGACAAGGTTTGGTAGCATGTGGAGAACATCAGAACCTTTCTACTTCCCCTGACCCTAGGCTTTTCCCTGTCTCTGCCCCCTGCCCACCTCTCTGCCCCCATAGCCATATGCCTAAAAGGCTGCAGCCTGGAGCACGGCTTCTGTGAGCAGCCAGATGAGTGCCAGTGCCTGGAGGGCTGGACTGGGCCCCTCTGCACTGTCCCTGTCTCAACCAGCAGCTGCCTTGGGCCCCGGGACCCATCCTCTGCCACCACTGGATGCCTCGTACCTGGGCCTGGACCTTGTGATGGGAACCCTTGTGCCAACGGGGGCAGCTGCAGTGTCAGTATCCTCTCTTCCTCCTTGTCCTGAGTTCGCAGTGCACCCTCCCTGGGGATCCCTGAGATACCAGCTAGGATGAAGTCTGGGAGTAGGTGTCCAGGAGGGGTTCCTGGAGGTGGGCAGCCTGAATGTGGGGCCTTGAAGTAGGATCTGGTGGTGGGGATGGGACTGAGGAGCAAAGGTTGGATAGGTGGCACTGAAAGTGGCCAGAGTGGGGAATGATGGCATCCTTTGCTGCCTCCTGAGGAGAGGGTTTGGAGTGAGATAAGGCTTCCTGGGACAAGCCCAGTGCTGGGGCTTGTGCAGTGTGGTGGTTTGGCCAAGGGGAGGGTGGGCCAGGTCAGTGGTGTGGCAGGAGGAAAGGCAGGGAGGGGCTAAGCTTGGCAGAGGAGAGCCCGGATACTGCCATCCTGGGAGAGTGAGACACACTCAGGTTTAAGGTTGGGGTGGGATGGGGCTGGGAATGGGAGTCGAGAGAAGCCTTTGGACAGGAGATGGGTTTAGACCTAAGGCTTCCAAGTAGGATTTGTCTACATGGATGGCTGTAGGAGGGCAGAGCAAGCAGGTGGCATTAGATTGGCACAGGCCAGAGGTGGGGGTGGCTGCTCTGGTTCCCGAGCTTCCTCTGTGGGTCACACATACAGACGATGGTCCTGGAGCAGGGTGAGGGGGCATTAGGGAGGAGCCCAGGTGAGGCCCCTGCACACTGGACTTGTCAGGTGAAGGCCCAGAAGGGAGATGGGCTTCTGCTCCACAGAACATCCTGTCCGAAGCCCTCTTGCCCCTGCCCAGGAGATGTCCGGCTCCTTTGAGTGCACCTGTCCCCGGGGCTTCTACGGGTTGCGGTGTGAGGTCAGCGGGGTGACCTGTGCCGATGGACCTTGCTTCAATGGCGGCTTGTGTGTTGGGGGTGCCGATCCGGACTCTGCCTATGTCTGCCACTGCCCACCTGGTTTCCAAGGCTCCAACTGTGAGAGGAGGATGGACCGGTGCAGCCTGCAGCCCTGTCAGAATGGTGAGGCAGGGTGACTAGAACCGTAAGGGTGGGAATCCTGGCTTTCAATCCTGCTGTCCTCTGCCCAGCCCATTTGTTCTGTACAACGGGCAGAGGCTATTCCCTATCTCATAAGAATTTAGTGAGCATTTACCACGTGTCAGGCCTTAACCTAGGTATGGCAGGGAATGAGAGAAAAAATCCTGTCCTCTTGGAGCGCAGGTGGTGGGAATGTGCCTCGGGAGTGTCTGGAGCAAAGGGAGGGGAGAACCCTGACAGCAGAGGTCAGGCATGTGGTGGGGCAGCTCCTGTGCAGCCTACAGGACTCTTGCTTTCACTTGGAGGGGGAGGTGGAGCCGTGTGGAGAAGAGCTCTGATGTTGTATAGAGGTTAAAAGATTAAATGAAGGGCTGGGGATTTAGCTCAGTGGCTCAAGCACTTGCCTGGTAAGTGCAAGGTCATGAGTTTGATCTCCGGTACAAAAAAAAAAAAAAAAAGAGATCTCAAACACTAAAGGCCTGGCATGGCGGTGCAAGTTGATGTAATGATTCTCCAAAAACACCAAGCCCTCTCTGGGCTGGCTGGTACTGGGGACACAGCAGTAACTAGGCCATCTCTGGACCCTGCCCTGCCCTCCTGGGAGTGCCAGCAGCTGTGTCTGCCCCAGGGCTCATGGCCTGTCCATCCTTTGAGCCCAGAGTGGGCAGGACTGTGAGGAGGGAGCGGCAGGGCGGCTGGCACAGTGGGGGGAATCCAAAGGAAGAAAAGTCAGGGAGACTTCTTGGAGGAAAGGGCATCTGAGCAGACCTGGAGGGTGAACTTTGGGAGAGAGGTGTTAAAAAAACTAAGGCGGAAGTGCAAGAGAGGGCAAAAGCCAAATGGTTCAAAGATGTAGTTCTGGAAACTGTTAACTGTAAGCATGACTTTAGACGAGAGAAAGAGACAAGAGGTGATTCAGAATGATTCCAAGACTTCATCAGGCAGAACCAGACACTTGCCCTTTTCCCAAGCAAAATTCATGAGGCTGGTCCTTCAGCTGGAGAATGGGGACGTGGGGTGGGGACCACAGGGCTCCGGGCGGGCCGAGGTGGGGGCCTTTCCGACACTCCCTAACGCCCCCTTCCCCACAGGCGGGGTCTGCCTGGACCTGGGCCATGCCCTGCGCTGCCGCTGCCGCGCCGGCTTCGCGGGGCCCCGCTGCGAGCACGACCTGGACGACTGCGCCGGCCGCGCCTGCGCCAACGGCGGCACGTGCGTGGAGGGCGGGGGCGCGCGCCGCTGCTCCTGCGCGCTGGGCTTCGGCGGCCGCGACTGCCGCGAGCGCGCGGACCCCTGTGCCGGGCGCCCCTGCGCTCACGGCGGCCGCTGCTACGCCCACTTCTCGGGCCTCGTCTGCGCCTGCGCGCCCGGCTACATGGGCGCGCGCTGCGAGTTCCCGGTTCGCCCCGACGGCACAGACGCGTTGCCCGCTGCCTCGCCGGGTCTCGGGCTGACCGATCTCCAGCGCTTCCTTCTGCCGCCGGCTCTGGGATTGCTGGTGGCCGCGGGCTTGGCCGGCGCCGCGCTCTTGCTGATCTATCTGCGCCGCCGTGGCCCTGGCCCGCATACTGGGTCCCGCTTGCTGGCGGGGACCCCAGAGCCGTCGCTCCAGGTGCTTCCTGATGCACTCAACAACCTGAGGATGCCGGAGGGTTCTGGGGATGGCCCGAGGTGAGGGCCACAGTCGCGAGTGCCTTGTCGCTCATGGCTGTTTGCACCCAGCTCCCTAATTATTGGTTGCATCTTCTTGATTGGTCCCACCGGTGCCCTGTGCTGTACTCCTCTTTGGGATGGGTCATTCCAGTATTCCTCATCTACCTGTGGGTTCTCCTTCCTTGATGGATAGGGGAAAACAAGATCTGAGAATACAAGGTCTCGATCCTTCCTTTCTTTCCTCCCACAGCTCGACCACCGATTGGAGTCGCCCGGAAGATGGAGACTCCGGATCGATTTACATCATATCTGCTCCTTCGATCTAGGCTCTGGAGGTAGCAGCTTTCCTAGGGGATCTGCACACACACCACACATACTGGGCCGAGGAAGCCCTGATTTTTCTTTAGCCGCCCTCCATTCTGTTTGTGAAACAAGAATGGTAGCGTCTCAGCAAGGTCTCTATGCCCACTTTTCAGTGCTGACAGTCCTGTTTTGCATTCTGCTTGCTGTTTGAGCTACTTGCCAACTTCAGTTCTGAGACCCACGGGCTAAAGGGGTCATACTGGGAACCTCTCCTGGAGAGGCAAAAGGGAACCTTTCCTAATGCGTCTTACTCATTTTCTTCTCTTTTTTTTCTTCTTATTTCATTTTCTAGGCCTGACCTGTCCCTCTATCAGCACCTGAAGACAGAGCCTGGATATGTTTGTTGTTCAGTGTTGCCCAATCTCTGCCCCAGACATTTTGGAGTGCCAGCTGAAGGGGTGGCTGGGAGAACTTCTGTTAGAAATTGTACATAGTGGTTATTTATATCCCATTTTTTTCTCTTCCTGTCTCACCAGAAACATCTTTATAAAGGCTCTTATTTTTACCAAGTACTCCAGGCTTAGTGCTTTGTATTTGTTATTAAGGCTGAGGGGTAGCTGGACATGGTGGTGCACACCTGTAATCCCAGCACTTGGGAGGCTAAGGCAGGAGGATCACTGCAAGTTCAAGGCCATCCTGGGCCATGAAGTGAGCTCAAGGCCAGTCTGAACTGCAGAGTGAGACCTTGTCTCAAAAAGGCAAAACAAAACAAACCCCAAAAAACTGAGGGAAAGAGATTTGTTCTGGAGAGGATAATAGATGGGACTTTTTATATTGCAGGAGTCAGAAACCGTTCAAATTGGTTGAATAAAGAGATTTTAGAGTCGAGTGTGGTAGCACACACCTGTAATCCCAACACTGGGGGCTGAAGCTCAGATAACAAGATTCCTCAAGTGTCTGAGGCCTGCCTGGAGTACATACCAGCAAGACCCTCTCTGGGAGAAGAAGAGTTCTGTAAAAAGACAGAAGTTTAATGAGTTTAGTTTTGAAGATCTTAACTAGCTTTGAGACTGAAGCAGTCAGTATTGAAAATGGTTTGGAAAGCTCCCTTCTACCACATGGGCAGGTTGGATTTATAGTCAGAGAACAGAGAAAAGGCAGTGACAGACTGGATATGATAGAGAGACAGCCAGTTGGTTCAAGCTGGTGTCTGTCTTAT
The DNA here is from genome assembly GCA_004027455.1 of Hydrochoerus hydrochaeris. Lineage (NCBI taxonomy): Eukaryota > Metazoa > Chordata > Mammalia > Rodentia > Hydrochaeridae > Hydrochoerus > Hydrochoerus hydrochaeris. The sequence continues at coordinate 9,161 of PVLA01005560.1, forward strand.
TTGAACATGGTTTGCACAGTTGGCCACTTGTGATTGGACAGGACTCAGCTACTTGTTATGAGTCTGCACAACCAGTTGGCTTGTAGTTCATTATGTAGGGCGGTCCCGTTAGGCCAATTCAAATTAACATTGTATAAAAGTCAAAATAAAAAACCCTAGTCAGGTGTAGCGGGGCATGCCTATAATCTCAGCACTCTGGGAAACAGACTGGAGGATGGAAAATTTGAGGCTAGCGTGGATAATTTAATAAGAACTTGTCTCACCATAAAAATAGATCAGTGAATAAAGGTGAGCTGAGAATATAGCTCAATATGAAGGCCCTGTGTTCAGTCCCAGGTACCCCCCCCCAATTAAAAAATGAAAAAATTAAAAATCCAGCGGTGGGAATAGCTTCATGCAGGGTTGGGCATGAGTTCAGTGTATGTCTCTCTGCAAATGGTTATTTTTACCTCCCAGTCACCTTTGTAGCAAGGCAGGCTTTCACTGGCTTGGGCTTATCACAGGCTATGATTGTCATTTTCCTACTGTGAGAAGGAAGGAAAGTTGGTCTTGCCAAAATCATGTGGAATATGTGGAGGTGGGAAGTTCCCTCAAATCAGGGCTGGCCAGAAATGAGTACCATGCCAGGCTGGCAATTACATAACTATAAAAGAATGTATAGCCATGTCTGCAATCCCAGCACTCAGGAGGCTGAGGCAGGAAGATCACTGCAAGTTTGAGGCCAGCCTAGGCTACATAGTGAGCTCAAGGCAAGCCTGAGTTGCATTGTGAAACCTCTCAAAAAGACAACAACAACAACAAAAAGCAACAGGCCAGATATAGTGGCTCATGCTCGCATTTAAATACCCAATGCTGATTGCTTATGAAATGAAGACAGGTATGTTTTGGCACACAGTTCTGGTAAATTCAAGACCAAGACGGTGGCCCCTCTATGTGGGCCTGTGGGTGAGGGCAGCCCCTCGTGGCAGGGGGAGAGGAGCAGATTGCTCACTTCCTGAGCCAGGAGGCAGAGAGACTGAGACTGAGACAGGTTCCACAGTTCCTTTTGAGAGTTCCCCTTGGTGACCTAAGGAGCTCTCAATAGGCCCTGACCCTTGAAGAATCACAATACCCCTCTCTAATGCTCCCCTGGGGATTAAGCATGGACATGTGGACACTTAGGGGACACATACCCAAATCATAGCACCCTGCATTGAGAATTAAATTTCCGTAGTATTTTTTTTTGGGATTCATTAAAAATTGTAGCAATTGTTTTATGCAGGAAGATGCCTTTGCTTTATATTTAATGAGATGTCTAGACAAAGGTGTGGCACTTTGAGTCAGTCAGCTGTTGCTGGGGGTGATGCTGCATAAACTCAGTGGCATTAGACACGGAACATCTATTCTTGCTCTGGAGTATATATATTTGCTGGGTTTCTGCTGCCCTGGGCTGGGTGGGGCAATGGGGGTCCTCACGGATGTGTGCCTGGCAAGCTGGGGTCTGCTGGCCTTCCCTGTCCTGCAGTAGGCTGCATCTGGCTTGTTCTTCTGCCTGACATGGGGGGCCTAGGGAGGGAGTGGGTGCCCCTGAACATCTGTGATCCTTTTGACTGTCACCTGTCACTTCCTGCAGCCAGCCCAGATTCCAGAAGCAGGAGTAGACCCTACCTCTTGCTGGGAGAAGGCAGAGTCCCATTCCCAAGGCCATGGATGGAGAAGGGACAGCAGACAACTGAGGCTGCGTTTTGCCACCAGGCTCCTAACACTGGAACATCTCTCCCCTTTGAGGCTGAAACCATCCAGGCTGTTGGATAGGGACACTTAGTTCATATCCTCACTCAGATAACTGCAAATAAAACAAAGCTGGGCATTATGGTTCCTGCTACCCTGGAACTCTGGGAGGCCGAGGCAGGGACTGTGAGTTTGAGGCCAGCTTTTTTTGGGGGGGGGTCCTTATGTGACCATTGCCTTTGGGGCCACAGTTCCCCACATAAGCACTGTCAGGTCCTAGAACAAACCTGGATTTTCCTGTGCCTCCAACAAACTTCTTTGCCTAATAACCTCCTGTTCCTTATCTCTTTCTTTAATTCCACAGACATTCATTGAGTACCTTCTGGATGCCAGATCTTGTCCTAGGCACTGAGGATATAGCAGTGAACAAGGCAGGCATTATCAGTCTGGCCCAGAGGCTGAGACAGGAGAGTAGAGAGTTTGAGCCCAATCTGGTAAACCTAGCAATTTGGGAAAATCCTGTCTCTAAATGAAAGGCTGATGTGGTGGTGCATACCTATAATCCCAGCGCTCAGGAGGCTGAGGCAGGAGGATTGATGCAAATTTGAGCCCAGTTTGGGCTAGAAAGGGGTTCAAGGCCAGTCTAAACTGCATAGTGAAACCCTGCCTAAAAAAAAAAAAAGAAAAAGAAAAAAGAATGAATAAATAAATGAGTTGGGAATGTAGCTCAGTGTGATGGATTCAACTGAACCCATCCTGGCCTTAGCCATTGTGTCACTCCCATGAACAGGAAGCCTAGTGAGGACGGGATCCAGTCACTTTTGTCCCCAGAATTACGCCGCACAAGGCTGTGCACGCTTTAGGCACTCAAAACCATGTTGAGCACAGGAAGCTCCGCAGCGGCCCGCCAGAGGGCGATCTGTAGAACCTCAGCCTAGGGGACTGCGGTGTCACAGTGCCCCCTTGTGATCACCTCGAGACTTAGAATGCTGGGGCCTGAGGAAACGGGGCGCCACAGGACGCCCTATCTGGGTTACCTACCGGGTCACTCCTGTCCCCATGAACCACCAGGGGCGGGACCCAGCCCCAGCCCCAGCCCCCGCCCCCTCCCCGGCCCGGCCTTCCGTCCCAGTCCGGGGTTCCATCCTGTCCCGGACCCCAACTCTGGTCCAGACTTTGACCCCAGTCCGGGCCTCCATCCTTACCCAGCCCCCCCCTCCGGTGCAAACCTTGCACCCCGTTCAGGCCTCGACCCCTACCAGGGCCCCTGCTCCAGTGAAAACCTTGAACCCTGTTCAGGCCTCTGCTCCTACCCGGGCTCCGACCCCCATGCGAACCTTGACCCTGGTCTGGACCCCAACACCAGTCCAGGCCCCAACACCAGTCCAGGCCCCAGTAACTCTAGTGCAAACCTCGACCCCGCTCGGGACTCCAACTCTAATCCAGACTCCAACCTTGGGCCAGACTCTGACTCCCGACCAGTTGTCTGCAACAGCCCCAGCACCAGCCTGGGTTCTGGCCGCGGTCTCCGCTGCAGAATCATCCTCGAACCCGGTGCCACTCACAGAACCTGCGCCAGAGCCAGCTTTGTCTCCTGAGAGGCGTCTTGCACCGACCCCAAAGCACGAGGCACCGGTTGTCAGCACTGTGGCCAAGCGGGACCTGATGCCCCTTTTTGCCTTCAGCCTGCTAGCTTCTGAAAACCTGGGGGTCCCCCTGGGGGCCACCCCAAGGGCAGACTCACTGGCCTCCAATCTGAAGGGTGCCCCCACTCCTGGGCCCATTGTGCCAGTTTCTACCGATGCATTCGCCTCCACCAGCAGGGACTTACACCCGGACAACAGAATCTTGATTCGAGTGACTTACTGGTGAGGAGCTGCCTCCTCTGGACCCTGCTTCCCCCGGGATGTGGAGGTTGAGGGGCAGGGTGAAGGGAGGAGTTGGAAAGAACCCCAGAGTTCCTACTACCAGGTTGGAAACTTAGCTCTACGTTAGTCTTCTCTTTGGGGCAGGAGAGCTCTGGGGTTCAAATCCGTCCTGTAGCTCAAATTTTCATTCACTCCCATTCATTCATTCATGCATTCATTTGTGTGATTCTTGGCTCTGAGCTTCATTCATTCATCCATTTGTTGCCCCAAGCTTCATTCTTCACTCTTATTCCTTCATTCATTTGTGAATGTCCTGCCTATTGGGTTCTCTGAAAGAACTGTCGGTGCAAAGGCCCTGAGGCAGGGCCATTTGGGGTGCTGGGAGACTAGCCAGGGGTCTTTGTGATTGGGGTAGGGGGGAGAATGGGAGGCCAGTGGCAGAGAGGAGATGGGGCAGATCCACATGGGCATGGGGAGCTGCTCCCCCTGCCCTGGTTCGACAGGAAGCTTCTGATCTGGGGAGGAATGCGACCCCTCTCAGTCCTTCCTTGGGGTCCTCTGGATCTGGGAAGATACTGATGCAATGTCTTTCCTTGTCTCTCACCTCCCACCTGGCCTTGGCCTTCAGTGGTCTCTGAAGCTATGGCTTTCAGGTGAGTAGTTTTGGCTTTGGAGGGGAGTTTGTGTGGGGTGGGAAGACCCGGAAGAGTTCCTGTTTCCCCTCCTATGAATCCCTGTGACCCCATCTCTTGCCCTCAGTACACTCTACTGAAGATGAGTCTGGAGCAGCAATTTCCAAACCTTCTACGCTTTGTAAGTGGTGGGTGCTATGGGGCCTGGGGAAGATCAGGACTCCCAGGTCCTGGACTTTGCATGGGAGCTCTCAGCCTCCCTCCTCCCACTATGTTCCCTCCCCAGGAGGATGAAAGAGTGACCCAGGTTACCGGGGAGTTTGAAGTGTTCGTGGAGGGGAAACTGGTCCATTCGAAGAAGGTGACTGTGAGGGAGTTTGAGCCCAAGGGAGGGTGGAGCTGGGTGGGGTGGCAGAGACACAGTTGGGGCTTTCTGTGTCCAGCAAGGCGATGGCTTTGTGGATGACGACAGGATGCAGACCATTGTGAATGCTATCAATGAAGAAATCCAGAGAAGGTAGCAGGTGGTGGCGAGGCTGAGGTGAGTGAGGGCTGTGGATGCGGCAGCGGCAGGAGGCGGGTATCTGGGCTTGGGGCCAAGGGCAGCCGATCCACTGTCTGGATCCTTCCTGAGCTCAGCTAGTTCTCATTGCTTGAATCCTGACAAATCACCCACGCCCTTTCCTGAGCCTCGGTTTCCTCCTGTGTAAATGGAAATGCTGAGACGTTTGCATGACAGGACTCATACCAGATAATAAGAGTGCATACTCTTTACTAGACCTCATGCTAGACCTCGGAGTGTCTCGGAAGAGCTGTTTTTTGGTTTTGTTTTTAGAGACAGGGTCTTGCCGTGTACTTCAGGCTGGCCTTGAACTCACTTAGGTAGTCTAAGCTGGCCTCAAACTCGCAGTGATCCTCTTTCTTTCCTCAGCCTCCCAAGTGTTGGGATTACAAGTATGTGCCACCATGCCTGGCCTTAAAAGAGTTTTAAAAGCTTATTTTTAGCTTTTATTTGTAAAGTGGTAGCTTATAAATTTAGGATCACATGAATTAAAATGAAGTACATTAAAAATTTAGTTCTTAGCTGCACTAGCTTAATGATCTTGTGTGGCCAGCGTGCTGGGCTGAACTGCGTGGAATCCCTTATGGCCAAAAGTACTATTAGTAACATTGATCTATGGTATAAAATGATGTGCATAATAGTTTATTTACTATCAATATGGGATTGTTTTGGTAGTGCTGGATATTGAACCCAGGGCCTTGTGCATGCTAGGCAACGCTCTACCGTTCTACCAGAATCAGAGCCTGATTCTGGATTTCAAGCTGGGTGTAGTGAGTGGTACCTGCCTGTAGTTCTAGCACTCTGGAGACCAAGACAGGAGGATAAATCACAAGTTTGAGGCCAGCCTGGCCTACATAATGAGCTCAAGACCAGCCTTGAACATAGAGAGACCTTGTTTTTTTTTTAAAAAAAATCAAAACAAAATCCCTTAAAACCCAAAACCAGTGTGGTATAGTGGTACTTTAGTTTGCAAACTTAATTCTTTCCATGATTTTGGCATAAACCAAGTTGAACAAGTACTGAATCAAGTTCAGTCCACATGGGCTAGCTGGCCATGGACTGAAGCATAAAATCACATTACATATTTTGCTAATCTTGTTTTTGTTTTTCTTTTTTGAGACAGGGTCTCCTATGTAGTTCAGGCTCACTTTGAACTCACTGTGTAGCCCAGACTGGCCTAGAACTCATGGCATCCTCCTACCTCAACCTCCTGATTGCTGAGGTTATGGGCATGAACCACTGTGCCCAGCTGGATCATGGGTTTTTAAAAGCAGTCACTATCTATACATTTGGAGCTGCTTCTGGTTTAGTCTTTTGTCTGTACATATGTACAGACAGTCTTTGTATGTACATATATAAGTATTCAAGGGAAGACTTCATTAAGGTGATAGCTGAGCACTCAAAAGCAGTGAGGGATTTAACCTTGTGGCTATCTGGGGAATAGTATGCCAGGCAGTGGTGCAGCAAGGGCAAGGGTCCTGTGGTAGCAGTGTGCCTGGTGTGTTTGTAACAGTAAAGACTACAGTGGGCTTTGAAATCCATAGAAAGCAGAGAAACAGTGCCTGACACAGTAAATTCTACATGAACATTATTCTGATGGAGTTGTCATTTTAATTTGTGCTCTTTTCTCCCCATGTTAGGAGCTGCAGCAGGATGAAGAGAAGGGCTGAAATGTTGCTGAATCAGGTCTTTTTCTGATGGTGGCTGGGCTGAGTGGAGTTGGGGAGGGCTGAAAGGAAATACACGACCTGCCTCTCCTGGATGTGGTCTGACTGCATTTGCTGTCACTGCATGAATGACAGAAGTCTGTAGGAGTCACCTGCTACAGGGATCCCAGCAAGTCCCGTCTTCTGGCCCAGGGGTGAGGGGTAAGAGGGAGGGAAAGGAAGGTTAGTGTTGTGGTTGGGGCCTTAAATGTCCCCCAGAAGCTCATATGCTATGCTACAGATTTGGTGTCCCAGCCCTGGTGCTCCTGGGAGGTGGTGGCACCTTTAACAGGTGAGGTCGAGTGACGGAAGTCGAGTCATTGGGAGGCCCCTTGAAGGGGCAGTGGGACCCCAGCCCTTCCCCTCTCTTTACTTCCCTGCTGTCATAGCATGAGCTGATGTCCTCTGCCACATGCTCCCTCCATGAGATACAGTAACACTACAGGCCCAAAGCACATGGGCCAGCTGGCCACGGACTGAAAGCTCTGAAGCCATCAACCAAAAGCGATCCTCCTTATAAACCGGCATTGTTGTAGTGACGGGGAGCCGAGTTTGGGCCAGGCCCCCTCCCTCCTGCTAGTTCAGCCTGTCTCTCATGCTGTCACAACCTTATTTCTTCCTTTCTCAGGTCCTGTGTTCAAGATATGTATGGAAAACTTTCCACCTTATTGGCATTTTTAGGGGCTGTGATAGCAACAGGGGTTGTGGCAAATCTTGAATCCTTTATAGGCCAAACTCCACAGCACCCCCAAGATCACTTTCTGCCTGGTAGGTTTTTGAAATGTCCAATGCTGGAAGCAGATCTAGGACCTGGAGGGCATATTTGTGTATTCAGTGGACATTTATGGGTCCCCTGCTGTGCTCAGGCACTGTGGGTCCTCTGGGCACATGCTTCTTTGTGAGCATATAAAAGAGGGTGTTCTCCTGGCTTCTCCCCCTAGCATCAACCGTATGGTCAGATGTCTCCTTGGTACTTGTGTTAGCTTTCCATCACTGTAACAAATATCTGCAACAAAAAGAAGAAAGGTTTAGTCTGGCTCAGGTGCAAAAGTTTCAGTGTGTGACCACAGGGGCCCATTATTTTGGACCTGTGGGGAGGCAGTGCATTGTGGTGGGAGCATTCACCTCATGGTGGCTGGGATGTAGGAACAGGAAGAGACTGGAGCCCACAGTGCTCTCTGCAGGCAGCCTCCAAAGACTTCACTAGGCCCCATCTCAAAAACTTTCCACCTGCCCTTAGCCTCTGGGGCCACTTATCCAGATCATGCATACACTGGACCCTCTGGCGGGGAAGTCCCCCTACCCAACTGTGTTCCTTACCAGTGGCAGGCAGTGTGGCTCCAGCACATATTTAGTCACAGTGGTACAAGCTACAGACCCACAGGGAGTGCCACGCGGGGATGAAGACTCAGAGGCATGGTGTCCCAAGCACAGGACCTGCCTCATGTTCTCACCTGCAGGGAGAGACTTAGACTTGGGGACACACGAGCCGAGTCAGACACTCTGATGTGCACAGGACAATAAACACAGACTCACACATGAGGCATCTCCATTGACAAAGAGCTGTAGAGAACTGCACACCAACCCTGGAGAAATAGTCACATCTGGCTGTGTGCACCTCCAGAGCCCTGGAGTCCCCAGGGCACAGACATACAGATACACAAACACACATCCTTACACAAGCATGCTCAGAGAAGGGATGTGGAACCTGCCACCTATGTGGCATGGGAATATAGTATGTCATGAGGTCTTTTTTTTTTGGTCATGTTTTAAGCCCAGTCTACACACATCTGAAAGGAAGATTTTCACTCCCTGCCTTTGTGCTGAGATAAAAGGAATCCTTTAAATAATTAAAAAAAAATTTTTTGCGACAGAGTCTCACTATATAATTTAGGCTGGCCTTGAATGCACTATGTAGCTCAGACTGGCCTTGAACTCATGGCAATCCTGTCTCAGCCTACCCGGTGCTAGGGTTACAAGTGTGCACCACCACATCTGGCAGAAGGAAGCCTTTCTAAAAAGGAGGTTAGATGCTGGGTGTGGTAATGCACATGGAGGATCGTTCCAAGTTTGAGACCAGCCTGGGCTACAAAGTGAGTTCAAGGCCAGCCTGAACTGCATAGTGAGACTCTGTCTAAAAAAAAAGATAAATAACAATAACAATAAAAAGGAGATTAGGAGCAGAAATTAGCTCAGGAGAACTAACTGTAGCATCATTCCCAACTTTAGTCACTAGTGACCATGCTTCTGAAGAGTGAGCGGCTGACCTGGAGTCCTGCCCCTAGCTGTGGCAATGTTTTTCTCTTTGATTCCTTTTCTCTTTTTTGGTACTGGGAATCAAACTCAGGACCTCACGCTTGCCAGCTAAGTGCTTTGCCACTGAGCTCTATTCCTGGCCCCTCCTCCTCCCCTTTCTTCCTTTTTCCTTTCCTTCACCATATCTTCTCTTCTCTTCCTTTTTTCTTTCCTCTTCTCCTCCCTTCTCTTCCCTTTTCTTTTCCTTTGCTTTCTTTTTTTCTCAGCAATGGGGACGGAACCCAGGGCAAGTGCTCTATATGTGCCAATCCCTGGCCCAAACTTTAGGATTTTAAAGTGTACCCAGTAACTGAAAGTCTATAATTCAATTCAATTCTTTTTTTTTTTTTTTCCTTTTGAGAAAGATCTTGCCATGCAGTTCAGGCTGGCCTTGAACTCACTATCTAGCCCAGGCTGGTGCCTCGGCCTCTTGAGTGCTGGGACTACAGATGTGCCTTACCACTCTTGCACCTATATCTTTTTGTTTTTAAAGCTTTTTATAAACTACAAACAATATGAGAAATACCTGTATCTCATTACCCATTACTGACAACTGTTTCTAGTCAGCATAGTGACCCTAAAGAAATAATCACACTCAGAAATAATCACACTCAGATGTGCACACACCTAAGGCTTCAACCTGTTCACCGAAGCTCGTTACACTGAGGCAGCACCATGAATTCAGGATCTCTTCTTTTAAATCAAGTGTGGTAGGTGTGGTATAATCCCAGCACTTGGGAAGCTGAGGCATGAAGATCCTTGTAAGTTTGAGATCAGCATGGGCTACGTAGTAAGTGCAAGGCTAGCCTAAACTACATAGCGAAACACTGTCTCAACAACCACAGCAAAAAGTCAAGATATAGAAAGTTGATACAAATTGCAGCCTTGATCTAATGGGTAAATTTATATAACTGTACCCAACACCTGAAGAATATATATTCTGCACAGATAAAAGTTACAAAAATTGACAGTGTAGTATGCTAGAAAACAATTCTCCATAAAGTTCAAAACTGTATTATCTGAACCTCTGATCTCTGATCACTTTGTACTTGAGTAAGAAGTCAGTAACAAAAGCAACATAAAAACTGAATATATTTTGGAATTAAACATATTTCTAAATAACTAGTTGAAGAAAGACTATAATAGCAATTGGGATATATATATATATATATATATATTTTGGGGGGGATATATTTCAAAATAAAAAATGTACCTAAATTCCTGGCATTCCAATAAAGTGGTACTTGGAGTATTATTATCTAGCTTAACTGGTTACAATGGAAAATAAGTATGAAAACTGATGCACTTATCTGGCTTAAAAGGTTGTACTATAAAATAGGATTGAAAATTGATGAACTAAAACTATTTATTTATTTATTTATTTACTTTGTATTTCCAATGGATTTTATTTTTGTTTTTCAAATCCATTTTATTTCAAAGAGAAAAAAAAAATTTCAAAACATGTCAATTGGAGCAACAATGGTACATACATTGCGCATTGTCATTCCAAAATCATTCATCCAGAGCACAAGACATTTGTCTTCAATTGTCCGAACAATATCTGCACAAATCTTTCTCTTCAGTGAACTCAAAGAAGTCAGTAGTATAACTATCAACTATTTTTTAATATACATATATACATGCATATACATATATTATTTCAGCTTCTCACACTGACACAATTATGTTTACACGTGTGTCTGATTTATTTCACTTATGAGTATGATCTCAAGTTGCATCCATTTACCTATTAAAGCCCCCAGTTTGTCCTTCTTTATGGCCAAGTAGTACTCTATTGTATAAAAATACATCTTTTTTAATCCATTCCTCAGTCCATGGACATTTAGGTTGTTTCCAAGATCTGGCTATTACAAATTGTGCTGCTATAAACATGGGTGCACATATATCTCTGTGGTATGATGTTTTAAATTCTTTTGGGAAGATACCCACAAGAGTAATAGCTGGGTTGAATGCAGCCTCTAGTCCTAGGTTTTTTTTTTTGTACCAGGGATTGAGCTTACAACTGTGTGCTTGCAAGGCAGGTGCTTATGCCGCTGAGCTAACTCCCTAGCCCCTAGTGTTAGCTTTTTTGAGGAATCTCCACACTGATTTCCATAGTGGTTGTACCAGTCTACTCTCCCACCAACAGTGGAGAGAGGTTCCTTTTCCCTTACAGCCCCTCCAGCATTTGTTATTGGTCAGTTTCTTGATATTAGTCATTCTCTCCAGGGTGAGGTGGAATCTCAGTGTTATTTTAATTTGCATCTCTTGAATGACCAGTAATGTTGAACATTTTTTCACATATTTATTTGCTGTTTGTATTTATTCATCTGAGAAGTATATATTCATCTCAGATGCCCATTTTTGGATTGGGTCTTTAAATCTGGGAGGACTGATTTTTATGAGTTCTTTATATGTTCTCAATAGTAATCCTTTGTCTGAGGAACAGCTAGCAAACATTTTCTCCCATGTTGTGGGCCGTCTCTTCACTCTGTTGTGATTTCTTTTGCTGTGCAAAAGCTTTTCAATAGGGTGAGATCCCAGTTGTTGACTCTTGGTAATATTTCCTGTGCAATCAGGGTTTGTTCATAGCCTTTACCTGTACTAATGTCTTCGAGTTTACCTACTCTAATCTTCCAGCAGATTTAATGTTTCCATTTTAATATTAAGATCTTTGATCCATTCTGATGTTAGCTTAGTGCATGGTGAAAGATATGGCTCCAGTTTTAATCTTGGGCATGTGTAAAGCCAATTTTTCTGGCACCATTTATTAAAAAGGCTGTCTTTCTTCCAGTGAATGTGTTTGGCACCTCTGTCACAGTTAAGGTGGCTGAGTGTGTCTACATCTTCTAATCTGCTCCATTGATCTTCGGATTTTTTTTTTTTTACCAGTACAATGCTGTTTTTTTATCACAGTAGCTGTATAGTATAATTTCAAGTCTGGGATTGCGATGCCCTCTGTCTTGTCTTTGTTGCCCAGGACTGCCTTTGCTACTCTAGGTCTCTTCTGATTCCACATGAATTTTAGGATTCTCTAATTTTGAGAGATATTCTATTGGAATTTTGATTGGGATTGCATTGAATCTCTATAACAAGTTTTGGAAGTTTGGCCATTTTCACTATATTTGTTCTTCCTACTCAAGAACATGGGATAGCTCTCTGTTTTCTAACATCCTCTTCAACTTCCTTTTTCAGTACTGTAGTAAAACAATTTAACAAGCTAAAAAGGAACACAACAAACAACAAAAAGGCAAGTAATAATATATAGTGAAATTGATAAAATAGAAAGAGGCTTAGTGAATAAAATCTATTTTTTGAAAAAAATAATAAAATTGAGAAACCTCTCCTGAGACTGATAAAAAGAGAAAGTACATATACATATTATTTTAAAATGAATTCCCATTCTTTCTACTAGTGAATCAAGTCTGGGCCTGTTTGTAAATCTCTTGGAGGGAGGAAATCCAGGACACACAAAATGTTTCAGTCAGTAGGATCAACAAAGCACAGTTGGTTTCTAATTATTTTATACTAGTATTAGAGAAGCAGTGATATTGAGCATCAAACCTAATTTACAGAGAAAGCCATGAAAAAGTAGCCTATAGATTGCAGACAGTGCAAGATAACTTTGATTTAGTAGCTGCTTTCTGCCACCAAAATGTGGAGGGACAAACATATTTCAAAAAAGATAGCCAAAATAAGCCAGAAAATGTTATATTCTAGGTCAGTTGAGGAATCTTAATAACCAAACAAGAACTTTTCAAGTTGTATTGACCTCAGAAAAAATAAAGAAAATTATTAATGAGCTAGATAGTTTCCCCATAAGACTTAGGCCTGGATGGTTTCCATAAGGAAATTATGTAAAACTTTAAAACCCAGATAATTCTAGTTTTTATTATTTAAATTTTTTTTTCTTTTTTTAGTGCTACTGAGGATTGAAACCAGGGCCTTGGGCTAGGCAATAATTCTAGTCTAAAATTCCAGGTAAAAAAAAAAAAAACCCAAAATCTAGACAACACTATTATTACCTAGCATGAAAAGAATGCTTTGATAATTTTTATGGAACAGGCTGGGGATTTAGCTCAGTGGTATAAGTGCCTGCCTTGCAAGGGCATGGTTGTGAGTTCAATCCCCGGTACTGATTAAAAAAAAAAAAAAAGACACTGACTTAATTTTTATGGAACAGAATTTGGGGCTAGGCATGGTGGCATACACCTGTACTCCCAGCACTCTTGAGGCTGAGACAAGATCCTTGCAAGTTTGAGACTAGCCTGGACCACAAAGTGAGCTCAAGGCCATCCTGAACTGCATAGTGAGTCTGTGCTTCGAAACACACACACACACACACACACACACACACACACACACACACGCAATAACTTGAGAGGCTGAGTAAGATTGCCTTGAGCTCAAGGCCAGCCTGGGCTACGTAGTAAATTCAAGACACAGCAAGACCCTGTCTCAAAGACAAAAAATTTTTAAAAAATGAAACAAATATAACATTGATCTGAAGACTGAAAATGTTAGCCAGACGTGGTGGCTCACACCTGTAATCCCAGCACTCTGGAGGCTGAGGCAGGAGGATCATTGTGAGTTTGAGACCAGCCTGTGCTACACAGTGAGCTCAAGGCCAGCCTGAATGGCATGGTGAGACCCTGTCTCAAAAAGACAAAAAAAAAAAAAAAGGAAATGTTATTGAACTATAAACCAATTTCACTTATGAGTTCTAATGTAAAATCTTAAATGTTAGCAGACAGAGCTGGATGTGGTGGTGCATTCCTGTAATCTCAGCACTCGGGAGGCTGAAGCTGGAAGTTTGAGGCCAGCCTGATGTACATAATGAGTTCAAGACCAGCCTGAATATAGGGTGAGACCCTGCCTCAAAAACAAATGAATGAACGAACTCTGTTGATTTATTAGTTCAAAGTTTGTTTTTTTTTTTTTGACAGTCCCTAATACACGCAATTCAGGCTTAAGTAACACATTTGAGCAGACTGAGTATTGACATTTAAGTATGTGTCACCTGCATAATCCGGTCGGTTGCCTCTCTTTCCCCTGCCTCCACAGTACCTGTTTGAGGGGTGTTTTATTGACACATCCATATGGCTCAAAAGCATGTTGTTACTGGTGTGCTTGGCAGATGTTTCCTTGCAATCCTCTCCCAGCTACCCCCACTCTGGGGCTTTTGTTTTTTGTTTTTGTCATTTTGAGCAGGGTCTCACTATGCAGTTCATGCTGGCCTCAAACACACTGTGTAGCCCAGGTGGGCCTCGAACGCATAGCAATCCTGCCACAGCCTCCAAAATGCTGGGATTACAGGCGTGCACCACCAGGCTCGGCTGGTCACACAGGTTTTTAAACCTTTCAATCTAAATTGGCGTTAAAGGAACCTGTTAACTAGGCTTAGAATTATTTCAATCTTTACATAAAAATTCTTCCAAGTATGTCTTCCGGAACAGCTTTGGTTCGATTCACATCTACGCAGCACCTGGGAGAAGCTGTCACAGCCTGAGAGCCGCTCAGCCCTCGACTCAGAGCAGCACTTTTCAAAGGCTCCTAAACCACATGGTGAGGTACAGTGACAGCAATGACTTTTCTCCTCCAGTACTAAATTCTGTCTTTTCTCTCATTACTGAGACAAAATACCAGACACTCAAAGTTAAAGAGAGAAAGGTTTATTTAGCTCAGTTTGCAGAGGTTTCAGTCCATGATTGGCTGGTACCAAGGCAGGGTGGTATTACATACAGGCATTATGGAGTAGAAACAGTTCATGGCAGGCAGAAGGTAGTAAAGCAAACAAGTAAGCAAAGGCCACGACAAGTTTCTGTTTTGCCCCTTTTATTTTATCCAACTACTAGGATTAGGACAGTGCCAAACCAATGGGTAGACTGATTTAGTAATGATTCACCCTTAATCCTACCACTGTACCATGAATCAATCACTCACTTTAGATTCAGCCACCTCTGAAAAAGCCCCACCTATGACTGCCTGAGACTTGGTGGCGGACACATTTAAACACAGCCATAACCCTTTGTTTTTTGAGCTTTGTGAATGTAGTCCCGAATAAAAGTTTAAACATTAACAAAAAACAAATCCATTACCACACTTATCCAATTTCATAGTCTTAAAAATGTATTTATCTCATCATAAATACATTTTCCTGAGTACTATACATCTGAAGCTTTTTAGAAAACATGGAAATTAATTTTATACAAGAGCTGTCAGCTGACGAGATGATCACAAATTCTTAAGTCCCCTGAATTCTGAAATCTCAATAGCTTTCCAATCCTAACAACTGAGCCTCGAGCAGACTCCCAGGAACTGCATTTCCTTTAGGTCTTTGGTCATCTTGGTTACTTTCTCTGGTTTCTATCACTGGCTCTTTTTCTTACAACTTATCTTTGCAAAACCATCCTTTATGGTAAAACAGTGTTGAAAGTTCCCACAAACGCTGAAGGAATGATGACCAACAATCCATAAAGCGATGTCCTAAGTGTCCTGTGACCTCCTCGGAAGCAACTTGTACAATCTCAGATGCCCTTCGATTTCTTTTTCAGGCTCCTTCCGCGTTCCACTGCGCGCTGCAGTGTTCTCTTTAAAGCTTGCATTTTCCCTCCAATGACCAACTAGGTCTGCGCAAGCCTGTCTTCGCCTTCACCAGACCACCCTGCCACCCACCTTATCGCAGACTCAGTCGGCCAGAGGACAGCCGGCCTCCGCGGCAGTCACAGCGAGGGCAAAAGCCACGGCGTCGGAGTCCATCTCGAGGGGATTCGCGTCAAAGGCTGCCTCCCTTGCCCTGCAGCCTTCCACGAATAGCCTGCGGCGCTCCTCGATGTCTCGGAGTATGCTAACGGGGATCATGGGGGAATTATTCAGGTACTGGTGGAATAACTGCTGGTGATCGATTCCTATGAGGCCCAGCTGCCCGTGGAGGCTGGGCACTGACATCAGCCCGGGTACGTGGCTGGGGATCGGCCTGGGAGCCTGGTCCCGCACCCTGGCCCTGGGGCTGGCAGCTTCCACCACTGGGCCTTCCCGAGCCTCCTGCGCCCGCCTCCTGTCGCCGAAGCCATTGACTGCGCCCATTTCTGGGGCACTGCTCTCCCCGCGGAGCTCGGACATCTCGGAGACTCAGTACACTCGGCGGAGGATGAAGCGTTTCCACAAAAACAACCCCGAATGCGCGTTTCATGGATGTGCGCATGTGTGGTCGTGGCGCGTGCGTACACGTCGTGGGAGTAAACTAGGTTCGCACGCGTAGGCACTGTGCGCGATCCAGGAGCGCCCCCTAGCGGTTCTGGGTGCCATTACGGCTGTAACCACCTTGAGGGTTAGAGCCAATTCAACTTTCAGGTGGAAGCTGGGGAGCTCTGGTGCCCATCTGTATGGAATCCCAGCACGCTGGGAGGCCGACAAAGGACGATCGAAAGTTGGAGCCACGCCTGGAAAATTCAGCGATTTGGCAAGACCTTGTCTCAAAGATATTTAAAAAACTAGCTGGAGATGTAGCTTAGTGTGAAGGCCCCAGATTCAGTCCTCAGTACCTTCCCCAGCACCCCAAAACTCACGGGGAACTGTCTATGAGGTCATTTTCCACTTCCCATCTTATTGGAACTAGGCAAATTTTAGATTTGTAAACTTGAAAGAATCCGGTTCCTTTTAGAAAATTCATGTCTTCTTTCTCTACTAGCGTTCCTGAGGACTGTGCCTCCTTCTGTCTCATAGGCACCACATCTTTGCCTACTCTTTAAAAAATGTCCCACTAAATTCAGTTAGGCTGCTGTTCTGTCAGTCAGATCTTAGACCGACCACTGCCCGCCTCTGCCTCCTGGCATTGATCCTTTTCTGTAATTCCCTCCCCTCCAGTGTGCTTCCTGCCCCTCAACCTCTCCACAAACGCTGTGAGCAGCCTGCCCAGGTGACTAGGTGTGCCAGTGTAATAAACTGGGTCTGTCACAAGTTCCTCTTCCTTTTCTCCCCTGGAAAAAAGTCAAAGTCACCAGTGAAATCTCTCGCGCGTTTCCTCGGGCATTTGCCTTCTCTGACTCCAGTGAAGGCTCCTGCCCACAGGATTTCATTCACACTCTCTGCTGCCCGCAGGCCTGGTGGAGCCGGCTCCCTTGGCCCTCCTCCCATGTGACCCCTTTAATACGCAGTGACTGTCTTTCTAGGATCCGCGAATGTAATGAGCTTTGCTTTCCTGAGCCTCTCCTGTGCTCTTTTGGTTTCACCCAACTATCACCCAGAAACACAGCTGAGTGTAATGAGATCTATGATTTGCTGCTAACCAACCAAATACACTAAAAGTGATGGGATGCCACCCTTATCATTACATTGTAGCAGTTTGTTGTTGTTGAGAGAGGGCCTCACTATGTAGTTCAGGCTTCCCTAGGTAGCTCAGCGTGGCCTGAACTTGTGGTGATTCTCTCACCTCTGCCTCCAGAGTGCTGCAACTGCAGGCCTGCACCAGTGGGCCCATCATAGCAGATGGCATTTGAGACTCTTCCTGAGTGGCTTTCAGGAAGATGCCATGTCCCGTAGAGATACTACGTCTGGGATGACAGCTGTAATTGGAGTCACACTTGATTAGGTTTATAATTATTCATCATTCTTCAAGATGACCCATCCAGCTTCTACACAGGTCTATTGGCTGAGTTAAACGGGGATGCGATAGCAACCACACCTGTGCTTTTCTTTTCTCTCTCTCTTTTTAAATAGTCCTAGAGATCAAACTCAGAAGCTGTCTACTTCTGAGCTACATCCTCATCCCTTTTTATTTTTTATGTTGAGACAGAATCTCACTAAGTTACCCAGGCTGGTGTTGAACTTGAACCTGTGGTCCTCTTGCTTCTGGAGTAGCTGGGATTACAGACATGAACCACTATGCCTGGCATCATTTTGTTTTCAGTAGTATAACTATCTTAACAAATCTATATCTATATACCTATAACAAACATATATAATATATATAAATAAATGTATATCTATATAGTTTCTTTCACTATATAGCTTCTCACACCAGTGAGACAATACAATGTTTACACATGCATGTCTGACTTATTTCACTTATGAGTATGGTCTCAAGTTGTATCCATTTACCTATAAAAGTCTCAAGTTTATCTTTCTTTATGGCTGAGTAGTACTCTGTTGTATAAAAGTACCATATCTTTTTTATCCATTCCTCAGTTGATGGACATTTAGGTTGTTTCCATGATCTAGCTGTTACAAATTGTGCTGCTAGGAACATGGGTACACATACATCACTGTGGCATGATGTTTTTAATTCTTCTGGAAGATATCCAAAAGGGGAAAACATGGGTCAAATGGAATCTCCAATCCTAGGTGTTTTTTTTTTTTTTTTGGTCTTTTTGAGACTGGGTCTTGCTATGCAGTTCAGGCTGGCATTGGGTTCACTTTGTAGCCCAGGCTGGTCTCAAACATGCAATGATCCTCCTACCTCTGCCTCCCAAGTGCTGGGATTACAAGAGTGTGCCACCACAGCTGGAAATCCTAGTTTTTGAGGAATCTCCACACTGATTTCCACAGTGGTTGTACCAGTTGCACACTCCCACCAACAATGGGGAAGGGTTCCCTTTTCCCCATAACCGCTCCAGCATTTGTTATTGGCCATTTTTTTTTTTTGGGATTGGGAATCGAACTCATGACCTTGTGCTTGCCAGGTAGGCACTTGTGCTGCTGAGCTATATCCCCAGCCCGTTGATTTCTTGGTAATAGTTATTCTTTTTGGGGTGAGGTGGCATCTCAGTGTTGTTTTAATTTGCATCACTTGAATGACCAGTAATGTTGAACATTTTTTCACATATTTATTTGCTGTTTGTATTTCTTCATCTGAGAAGCATGTATTCATCTCAGATGCCCTTTTTGGATTGGGTTTTTAAATCTGGGAGGACCGATTTTTTGTTTTAATTGTTTACATGTACTTGATAGTAATCCTTTGTTGGAGGACCAGCTGGCAAACATTTTCTCCACTTTGTGGGTTGTCTCTTCACTCGGCTGGTGATCTCTCTTGCTATGCAAAAGCTTTTCAGTATAGTGAGTCCTGGTTGTTGATTCTTTATGACAGTGCCTGTGCAATCAGGGTTTTTTTGTTCATAAAGTCTGCCTACATCAGTGTCTTCAAGAGTTTTACCTACTCTATCTTCCAGTAGATTTTATGTTTCTGTTTTAATATTTAGATCTTTGATCCACTCTGAATTTAGCTTAGTGCATGGTGAAAGATACGGGTCCATCTTGGGCATGTGTAGAGCCAGTTTTCCAAGCACCATTTATTAAAGAGGCTAAATTTCTTCCAGTGAATGTGTTTGGCACTTTTGTCAAAGATCAAGTGGCTGAGTGTGTCTGCAGTTGTTTCTGAATCTTCTAATCTGTTCCATTGATCTTTGGATCAGTTTTTTTGTATGCTTGGCATCTTTCAACTCTTTCAGTCACTGAAATTCCTCTGGAGATGTAGTCTTGCATCAGATCACCATGTTGGAAGGTACTGAAAGTTCCAGGGGCTTCAGTTAGCTCTTCCCACCAAAATGAGGATGGGTCAGCAAGCCAATGTAGGGAATCTTCCAATTGCCAAATATTTCTGTTCTAATTTATATACTCTCAAACTGGGAAAATAACCTTAATTGGTCATGTGGTCTGGTGTAAATTGAACCTTTACTATGGTTCCATCTGTCACCTGACTACCATAAACTCCCACTTTGGTCCCCTGAAATGGGCATCAACTGAGAGCCAGTGTCTAGAATCCTGAAAAGACCTAGGTATTTCCTTCTTCACAAATATACGTCACGATAGTGCATTGTCACAGCTCCCACTGGGAAATGGTCAGGGGAAGATTAGTGGCAAACAGTGTAAGACCTTTCCTCAAGGGGACCTGATCTCATGGTGATCCTTTTGCCTCAGCCTTCATTATGCTGGGATTACAGGGATGTGCCACCATGCCTGGCAATATATATATATATATATATATTTTTTTATTTTTAGAGACATGGTTTCACTATATAGTTCAGGATGGCCTTTAACTCACTACACAGTCCACACTGGCCTCGAACACACAGTGATTGTCTGCCTTAGCTCCCAAGAGCTGGGATTGCTGGAACTGCAGACTCACAAGTACTGGGATTCTCTTGCTTCAGCCTCCCAAGTGCCACCATGCCTGGTTCAGTACATATTTTTAAATAAAGATAAATGTGATTATAGCACCAGGCCTTTAAAAAATATTGTCATTGCCAGTCTATTCCATGGTTTCTCTGGGAAGGTGGAAATCACTATTTCCCAAGGTTGGTCATACATAATATCATAGAAACATGAAAGAGGGTCAGTATTAAAAGGTTCTTAGTGCTGCTGTGTAGCAGAAAATGCCCCCCCCCCCAGCCAGTGTGTTAGTTACCCAGGTAACAGTTCCTGTTACAAGTTTCAGTTACTTCTGTTTCCATGAAACAGCTGCATATTGTAAGAATCACTCAAAGACAGCCAAGTACTCTGTCTCTGTACTCCCCTGTTGTAACCCCATAAAAACCTCCCTCCCTGGGCCTTTGAGGCCTGATACTTTGAGGAGCAATTGACTTCTAGTCAGTGCCCATTGGACGCTAAATGAATCGGCCTCAAATCCTGGATGTCATTCCAGTGTTTCTGCTTGCTGCAGCAGTTGCTCTGTATCCATTAACTTCCCCTCCATTGTTGTCACCATTACTGTCATCGCTGTAAAAACAAGAAAACAGAACCAAAGCAATGAGAAGGATATTGAGTTTTAAAAACAAGACAGAAGGAAATCCCCCATAGTTGCTATACTGCATACTGTTATCCTGTTAATAGATGCTCAGACTACCAGCCCCAGGCCTGCAAAGTCAATCAATCAATATGAGCATGAAGTTGTTTTTGTACTTCAGCTGCTATCATCCCATCATGTGTTCCTCCGAATTTGTCAGTCGCCTACACTGTGTGCGTGTGTAATCTCGTGAGCTAGCCCAGGCACCTGCTAGCTCACAGGAAAGGCAAGCTGGCTTTCTGGTTCTTTTCCTGGCCTATGGCTGCCACTGGGTCACAGAAACAGTCAAGTATCACTGTTATTGTCACCTTCACCACCACCACCACCACCACCATCACCACCATCATCATCAGTGCTACCAGTCATGCAGTAGTTATTACCCTGGAGCTGTTTTCCTAATTATATCTAACAGTCTTCTTTCTCCCTCTCCACTCTCTTTTTCTGCATACTGTTTCTCTCATTCCTGGAAGCAGAGGTCAAGTGGACATAAAGAAGATCTTTCTTTTCCACCTCCTTGTCTAGTCATTGTTTGAGGATATGCAAAAAATTGAAAAAGGAAAAGGTCTGATTTATAACTCTCTATTCCAAATGTATGTTTTAAAAATTTGAGTTGCAGGTGAAATATGCATAAGAGGAGAATGTATGTTCATGTCCATTTGCTAACACCTTCATCTCTCTTCTGGCCTGGCAAACTGGTCCTGCCCCTGTGTGTTTGAGTCTTTCCTGAAGGGTTCCTGTGCATTAGAGTACAAGGAAAAATTTGCTTGATGCAAGGAAAAGTTCAACTTTGGAATAAGCTGGAGAGGCCAACAGATTCCCTTTTAATAGAATTCTAGAGCCTCTGAGAATTATCTGATATAGTCTACGAGGGCTGTGTGCTTTTTATAACTCATAGATAACAGAAGTGCAAATGTTTTTTCGACACTCCTTTTATTCCATGTCAAGTTTGTGACTTTCTTTTGGAGCCAGTTGTTGCCTCTTTTTCTCTTATTAAGAAGATGAGTTAAATCAAATCTTTGACACATGTTCATTTTTATATTTGCATGAGAGCCATTTAACTTTCTTTTAAAAATTATCAGCTTTTTGTTTTTGTGGTGAGGTTTAGCTGTCACATGAAATTTGAGGAAATTTTGTCCATAAGTGATATAGGGGAAGTAAATATAATTCCAAACCTGCTAGATGTTACATAAGTTAAGTTTGTATTCCCTCAAATCAAAGAATGAATTTCAAAGAACAACAGAGGTTGAAAGTAGAAAAACTTAAGAGAACTCCTAAGAGATAGGAGAGGGCCAGAGTGGGTTTCCAATTAGCCTGCTTCATGATGTGGGTACAATGTGTCAAAACTATGATCAACCAATAAGATTACATGTATTTTGACCCCATGGGGAAGCAGGTCACAAAAGCAAGTGTACATGGAAAGAACAAGGACCTTTTTAGGAAGGGGTGGATCAGGGAGTCTTGGTCACCCACCAGAGTGACCAATGTTTGTCTAGACTTTATTGGACCAGGTGATACTAATTATCTTATCCCCTGGGGAGGTATGTAGGCCTGGTCATTCCATGTTTACCTTGAGGCCAGGCCTTCAACAGATGCGCCTCCAGACAGCTGTAATGTGTTCTCATATTCTGTACTGACTCCCTCAAGGGAGTCAGCTCTGCCTGACTGTCTAGAATATTTCTACCCAACTTAACTGTCTATAATATTAGCATATTTCCTGGGAATTCTGTATTTTATAAACTCTGCAGCCAGGCTGACTTATTTACCAAAAAAATCCGCCTTACCTTTTTGGGCAGGTTAATTTCCCCAAATTTGTACATTTTATGAGAGTACTTTGTTCAGTTAACACTTTGAAGTTCAGAAAGTGACCCCGTGCACATAGAAGTAAACCCATTTGAAGACATGCAAGAAGGCAGCTATTTATAAGCCAGGAAGAAAACCCTCACCCAAACCAACCTTGAAAACACTTTGGTTTTAGAATTCTGACCTCCAGAACTATAAGGTTTGTTGTTTAAACCGCACAGTCTGTGAAATTTCATTATGGCAGCCCTGGCAGACTAATGTACTTAGAATAGCCAATGGTAGGCAGATTTCTGGCAAGTGGTTATCTCTGTTATTATTATTCCCATCAAAACATGATGTTTAAACAACCCTAGCTTGCTGCTTAAGCCACTGCTGCCTGGAATTTAAGTATGTAGTTCCTTTAAGGTAGTTGTCAGTGTGGGCTGAAAACCTGGGAGTCTATTCTCTCTGTTTTGGTCTCTTGGATGCCTGAGTAATCTGAAGTATTTAATAAAGTCCTTGAATTTGGGTCAGAAAAAAATAAAGAGACACTGTAAACACCAAGAATTTGAAGTGCTAGAGGGATATATAATACTCATTAATTACCTAAAACCCTGTCTTCCAAGTCAGAAAGAGCACTAAGGAAAGCTCAACCGCTTGTCTGGAAGAGGAATCTGTAAGAAGCAACTGCATAAAATCTGTGCTAGGAAATCTGAACTCAAATTCTCAATGCAAGCAATGCTGACAGGAGAGGTGTAAAACAAACATCTGAAGCATTTCAGATAGATATTGCTTTCAAATATGGATGATAGCAGTCTGTCTCTGAACAAAAATTCAAGGTCACTCAAGGACAGTTTGTCTGGGTGATGTGGTTTTATGGAATGTATCTGGTCTCTTGTCCCTAGCACAGAACTTAAAAACCAAAACCAACCTTTGTGATTTTCTAAGTCCTGTAGGATCTCTGTTATGCTAAGAAGGCATCTGGCAGTGGGCCCCTCCTTAGCTTCATAATGGGGTAGCTTCAAAACTACCAGAAAGACCAACCTTGCGATCAGAAGGTTGAAATTAAGAGACTTCCGTCGGGGGTGAGGGCATGGAGGATGGAAACTGCAATTACACACCCAGTGATTTGTGAGTCCTGCCTCACAGGGAAACCCCCTATAAAAGCTTGGGATACTGAGGCTTATTGGTTAAACACTGCAGTGTGCAGAGAGGGCCAACTGTGGATTAACTAAGAGTCAACTTGTAACACACAGCTAAATTGAATCAGGGTTGTGCTGGGTGTGGAAGACTCTCCTGAGAATTGCTGCCAACAACATAAAAAGAGAACTAGAAGGGAAAATGGGGGTGTTGTCGATTCTCTAGGAGAAGCTTGTTGCATTGGGTTTCCTGATACGAACTTGGCTGTTCTCACTGTCAGAGGGGCTTGGTCCTCGCTGTCGCTGAGGATGGCTGTGGTACTTTTCAGAGGAGCTCTGGTGCTAACCTTGAGCATGACTTCCTGGCTCCAGTGCAGATTCCTCAGCCTGCTGGCCCAGATCCTTCATTCCGCTGGTGCAGACTTTCTAGCTTCCACCACTGACCTTTGGGCCTTCCCAGTGCAGATCCTTGATACAGACTTGCATGGGACATTGTTGTGGGCTCTAGGCCTCCAGCTGGACTTGGGGAGGACATTGCTGTGAGGTCCAGGCACTCAGCTGTGTTCTTTGGGTCTCTAGTGCATGGATAGATCTAATGGCACTGTTCTCCATTTGACTTTTTCGGTGAATATTACAAAATAATCTTACAAAAGATGTGTCCTGTATTAAATCTTTTCCCTTGTAAACCCTGACTACAACAGTGACATACCTGGACTCCACAGAGGGTGGCCACGGAAGCCCTGCATCTGGAATCCTTGCTGACCTTGCCTTTGCTTTCTTAATTAGGCTGCTCCCAAACTGTGTCCTGTTTGATAAACCTAGGGCCTCCTGCATGGTAGGCAAGTGCTCTACATCCCCAGCTCTTTAAAATCTTTGAGACAAGGACTCACTAGGTTGCCCAGGATGGCCTCAAAGTTGCAATCCTGCTTCAGATTCTGGAGTAGCTGGTCTTACAAGCATGTACCATCACACCCAGCCGAGTTGTATTTTATATAATAAGCTTGTAAGTACATATAAGGCAGTGGTGGTGAATGTATGCTGTTGGTATCATTGAAAGCTCTAAAAGGTTTGCCATTATTGTTCTAGAGAACTATGAAACCTGAGTGGTTTCACTGAATTTAGAGCTGGTCAAGTAAGTGTTGGTGGCCCCTGGGAAAGGGGGATGCCTTCTGAAGTGACAGGAGTCAGAAGATGAGCCCTTAAACTTATGAGTCTGCAGTTAACCACAAGTAGTATCAGAATTGAATTAAATACATCTCTATTTTGGTGTAGAAATAGAACAGATGGAGGCAAGCTGAATCATTAAAAATGATAACTAGGTAAGGATAATGACAGCTGAGAATTTCTTGTTTTTTGTACTGGAAAATGAACTCAGCAGCAAGTGCTGTGCCGCTGAGCTATATCCTCGCTGATTTCTCCTTTTTTGAAACAAGGTCTCACTATGTAGTTCAAGTTGGCCTGGACTCACTATGTAGCTGAGGCTGGCCTCAAACTTTTGGTGATCTTTGTTTCAGCCTTCCTAATGCTGGGATTACAGGCATGTGCCACAATGCTCAGCTCAGCTGAGAAGTTTCGAGGCAAAGTGACAACCCACTTCAATATGCAGTGTCAAATCAAACTAAAATTGCTCTAAGAAAGTCCTCATGTTGTGCACTGCAATCTAACTCAATAGGTAAATAAACTGAAAACATACCTTAGGGATTGACTTTGTAACAAGTAGTTCAGCCTTGGCCAAACAGAACAGTTGAACATCAGCCAATCACAGGCAGCCAACTGTTCAAATTCAAACCAGGCTGAATCACTGAAAATTCCAAGGAAACGCCACTCTCTCTCTCTACCTTACTTCTGTTTCTCATAGATCATTTCTTTTTAGTCTAAATATCAGCCCTACACCTACTCCCATGAAGCCTTTTTGTTCTGGTTCTGAAGCTGGGCGTGGTGGCCCACACCTGTAATCCTCCAACTCAGGAGGCTGAGGGAGGAGGATTGCTGAGTAGAGGCCAGCCAGAGCTACATGATGAGGTCAAGGCCAGCGAGGACTTATCTCAAAAAACCAAAAGCCAAACAAAAGCCAAAATGAACTGGTTCTGAGTGTTGCCTGATTTATAAATCACCCTTTGTTCAGTGAATTCTATTGAATTTGTATGAAGGCTTTTTTTTTTTTTCAGTAGTGACTCAGTTCAAACATCACAGAGGAATTGGAGGGACATCTATGGAAAAGGCAGAGACTTGCTCCTAAGACAAATCTACTGCCCAGGCAACTTTCACTACTGTAAAAGGACTAAAACAAACACAGGTCTCTAGTTTCCCCCTTGCCTTCTGTCTTCCCTTCCTTCCCCCACTTTTTCATCACAGCTTTGACCATCATGTAACCAACCACCTCTTCTGCTGGACTGTGACACCCACGAGAGCAGCCATTCTAGTTACTGGCCTACTCTAGCTTCCAGTAGTAGAGACCTGATATGGAGGAGAAGTGCAGGAGATATTTATTTTTTTAGTTGAGACAGGGTCTTGTTATGTAGTCCAGGCTGGTCTTGAACTTGCTATGTAGCTCAAGGTGGTCTTGAATTCAAAATTTTCTTGCTTTAGCCTCCTTAGGGTTGGGATTATACTCATGTACACCATTCCTGTGGAATGGATACATACATTTTATGTGTTGCTGAGTTAACTATGTCCCAAATTTGTTTCGTTTGCTTCAGCAATATGGAGAGACTATCCAAGTTGAGGAATGGTTTTCTAGTCTTAGTTCCACACGTTTTTCTGTGGTCTCTCTTAGTAGACTAAGAGCTCTTTGAAGACAGTGATGAGATTCTACCCTCTGTCCAGCATCTGGCTGAAAACTGGCATGGCAGCATGCATAAATGAGTATATGCTGAAAAATGGAATGTGAGTGAGTCAGGGGTCTCCCCTGGGCTCCTGTAAGTCCATGTGCTTATGGACTACTTTGGTTTGCTTTTTTATTATTAAGTGCTTGCTTTGTAACTGCTGCCCACAATTTGTCAAGAGTGGGAGGTTTTTGAGGCAATAAAGAGAATGAATGCATCTTGGTTGGCAGCATGGGAACTAATACAGACATTAATAAGAGATTATTTCCCTCAGCAGATACTGTCATCATTTGAGCAGGCAGCTTGGATTCAAATTCATCCCTGGAGCTCTCAGGGCACATCTGTGATGACATCTTTCCATCCCTCTACAGCCCCATAAGTAAGGGTAACTTTGGGGTTGGAGGATTAGTCTCTTTCACCCAACCAAAATCCTCTCACCACCCCATCACACCCTAGACAGACAGGACACACACAGTGAGACATGGTGACATATTTTGAAGGTGCCTTTGGATCTTTCTCTTTCCTATTCACACAGAATGCCTTCTTCTCCAGGTAACCCACGGTTTCAGCAATGCTGCTAGAACTGGCTTCCCCAGAGTCCAGGCTAGAGCCTATAGCACACTGTAGTACAGCCGCGTGAGGACGCCCTGCAGACCAAGCATCTAGTGTAGTTTCCAACAGAACTGGTGCTTAGGTATGTGGTTACCAAGGCCATCTGTTTCCTCTTTGCTTAGATTCTGTGACCTATTGATTTATTACCTATTTCCTTTCAAATCATCTATTTATTTATAATGGCTGCATTAGAAACTGTTCTCTAATTATAACATCTGAGTATTGTGGGGTTGGTTTCAATGGACATTTTCTCCTTCAGTATGGGACTTGTTTAGCCATATGCATTTTTTCACTTCTTGAGACAGCATATTGCTATATAGTTCAAACTTGCAGCGATCCTCCTGCCCCAGCCTCCTGAGTGCCAGGATTACAGGTTTGCACGACCATGTCTGGCCCTCCATATGTATATTTTAAAGTGGATAGTATATATTATAAAAGGTACATTGGAGAGGTTCAGAATTTCATTACTTTTCTCTGAAGAGTGATTTTTATTTTAATAGGCAGTTAGTTTGGCTGAACTCACATTTCAGATTGTCTCACGTATAGCCACAGGATTTTAGTAGTAGCTGGAATAGTAATTTTCACAACTATCAGCTTTGTTTTTTATTTGGGGTCTAAGGTCTCTTCTCTGCAAGTGGACAGTGATTAGCCCAACATCTGAGTGGATTCTAAATGCAAATTTTGAGGTTCTGCCCTTCTGTACAGGATTTTCACCTAACTTCTTAATTATGTTGCCAGACTCTGTTATCTAATATTTTGAGCAAAGTATAGCTAAAAAGATAACAAACAGAAGTGTAGCCCAGTGTGGTGATATAGGCTTGTAATCCCAGTACCTGATGGGCTGGAGTGTGAGGATGGCCAGTTTGAGGCCAGTCTGAGTTCCCCAGTGAGTTCAAGGCCAGCCAGGGCTGCAAAGCCATAACCTCTCACAAACCAACCAACCAGCCTAAAACTAAGCAATTAAATGAAAGGAGGCAGGAAATAAAGAAAAAACACATGAAAACATAACAATGAAAAATTTAAATCCAACCATGTCCACATTTATATTAAATATACATAAACTGAACAGTTCAACTGAAAGTCAGGAATTTCTAGATAAAAAATAAAGCCTATTTACACACTATGAAGAATAGATGCACTGTAATAACAGTCTGAACGTTATTAAACCTAGATAACTGGGTTAGAATCTTGAAATATCTGGTCTCATTTAAAATTCTTGACCAAGGCCTCTACTGTGCCCTTACTGTCTCCATGCACTTTTACTCCATTTCTGTAATCTATTAATTTTTTTCATTTTCTTGGATAGCTACTTCTTTCTTCTTTTTCAAGCAGTGAAGAGGTTTCTTTGACATTTGAAAAAGTGAAGAATGAGAGAGAAACTGGTTCTGTAGAGAGACCTTGGGCTGAATAAAAGAGGAAAAGGCAAGCTAAAAGTACACCCCGGGGAAGCAGGCCAGGGATTGCAAGGAAGCTACGATGGCATGCTCTTCTCGGTGTCTGTCCTTCTATACTGTCCACATCTGGGGGAAGCCCATGAACACTCTAGCTCACTTTTCCAAGTGTTGGTGGCTTCCTCACTGTTCCTCAAAAAACTCCTGCATTAAGTAGTGATTCATTTGCCTGGAATTCATATAATTTTATAGAATATATCTATCATAGAATAATAGTAATGTATGTAATATGCAAAATGCATATTACAAATTGCATATTTACAGTATGTATTAACTCATTATGCCTATTTCTGATACTTAAATAGAAGCTAAGTTCCACAAGAGCAGGGAATAATAAAAATGTACTATTTTAAAGGGATATTATCTGCTATTTGAAGGCTGAGCTTTTCCTTTTTTTTTTTTTTGTCTTTTGAGAAAAGTTCTTGCTATGTGGTTCAGGCTGGCTTTGGGTTCACTTTGTAGCCCAGGCTGGTCTCAAATGTGCAATGATCTGCCTGCCTCAGCCTCCCAAGTGCTGGGATTACAGGAGTGCACCACCATGCCTGGCTCTAACCACTTCTGACAGGAAATGTGTGGTGCCAGGCATGGTGATGCACACCTAAAATTTTAGCAGTGCAGGAGGCTGGGGTAGTAGGAACACATACTTCAGCCTAGCTTGGGCAACTTTAGTGAGAGCTTGCCTCAAAATAAGAAAAAAAGGAGTGAGGTTATAGTTCAGTATAAATGCCCAGAGTTTCATCCTCAGTACAAAATTTTTTTTAATCTCCAGTATGAAAAATTGTAGGTACCCTACAATTCAATTCCAATACTACCTGGAATTAGTGCAGACTACACAGCTCCTATAAAACTGCTCTCACTTCAGAAGAAGTCTCAAATGGGGTATCCAGGGTACCCACACTTCTGTTGAGCCAACTACAAATTTGGGGTTTCCCATCATCATTCTCAGGTTCAACTATTTGCTAGAATGACTCACAGAATTGAGGAAAATGCTTTACTTACTTCATTTGTGGGTTTTTTTTGGAGCAGGGTCTCATTGTGTAGTTCAGGCTGGCCCTGAATTCACCACATGGCCCAGGGTGGCCTTTAATTCCTATTGATCCTTCCTCAATCTTAAATGCTGGGATTACTAGGCATGTGCCACCATGCCCAGCACTTTACTTACTATATAGGTTGTGTATCCTTATCTCACATGGTTGGGACCAGAAATGTTTTGGATTTTTTCAGATCTTGGAATATCTGCATATGCATCAGATATCTTCTGGATGGATCTAAGTGTAAACACGACACTCACAGTTCACACGGCCCTTATACATACAATGTGAAGTAATTATATATATATTTTTAGTGTACCTGCCTTTTGACTGCTACCCACCCATCATATAAAGCTGGGTATAGATTTCCACTTGTGGTGTCATGTTGCCACTTAAAGTTTTAGATTTTGGAGCATTTAGGGGATGGGCTATGGTTTGGATTTGGTTGTCTCCCAGGGAACTCTATGTTCAAGGCCTGGTCCTTACTGTGACAGTATTGAGCTGGTGGGACTTCTGTCTCTAGGCCAGTAAGAGACTAGTTGCTGTCTTGCATCTTGAAGGGTGATACCATGGCTTCCTTGCACACACTCTTGACACTGCCAAGAGGCTCCTCTTCAGAGATAAGGCAGTGTTAAGCACCATGCTCTCGAACCTCCAAAACTGGGAGCTAAGTAAACCTGTTCTTTAGCCTATCTCAGGTTATTTCACTATAGCAACGAAAATAGACTAAGACAGGACATATTTACATAAACTTAATTACCTATTATATAAAAGGTATGGCTCAGGAAAAGCCAAGTGGAAGAGATGCACAGGACGAGGTACAGGGTCCAGGAGGTGCACAGAGCTTCTACGCTTCTCTGAAAACTGTTTTCCCAGCATCTCTGTGTGTTCACCAACCTGGAAGCCTCTGGAATCTTGTTGTTGAGGGTTTTATAAAGGTTTAATTACACAAGTATGATTAAATCATTACCATCAGTGATTAACTCAGTCTTCAGCTTCTTCTCCCCAGGAAGGTCAACCAGGTAGCCATCTTAAAAAAATGGATCCATATATTATCCCTGAGAATTAATTTCAAATGATTGAAAGAGTCAAATATGAATAACAACACTACATGTGCACATGGGCACACCCACCCACCCACCCACCCACCAGGAAAACTTTGGGATTAAAAATTCTGCAGATTTAAGTGAAAATAGGAAACAAAACAAAAACCTCCATACCCAAAAGATTTTCAGAAAAGTCAAACAGAGATGACAAGGTAGAAAATAGTATTTGTAACTTATATCACAAGATATTATCATACCTATCACTATACATAATGAATACTAGAATCAATAAAGAAATGACAAACTGTTTAGAAAAATGGACAAAGAATATGAAAGGACAGTTCACAGAAAAAGGTAAACTATTCTTTAACATCACTTAAAGGAGAAAAGCAAATTAAAAATATTCCACTGTTTTTTTCAACTATCAAATTGGTAAAAGCCACATATTGATAGTTCAGCATTGTTTAAACAGCAAGAAAATGACCATGTCTATTAATTGCTCATGGGTACATAAAGTGATAGAAGGCAACTTAGCAATATCTATAAAATTTCAAATGAGTATTTTGGCCCAGAATTGTTGTTTCTGTAAATTTATCCTGTATATATTTAAAGAAGAATCTAAGCTATTCATTTTAAGACGCATAAGTTTTATGAAAACCTCAGGAAAAATACTGCATTATACCATCAGATGTAAGTAGTACCCCAATCTGAGATTGTCAAACATGAAAAGTGCATTTAGAATTGAAGCCATACTGTATCTGCATACATGCTACATGATGCACACAGAAGATGAACTACTATAGCCATTACTTTTTTTGTCAATAGTAAATGATGTCGCCGCGTGTGGTGGCTCACACCTGTAATCCCAGCACTCAGGAGACTGAGTCAGGAGGATCGTTGCGAGTTCAAGACCAGCCTGGGCTACAAAGTGAGCTCAAGGCCAGCTTGAACTGCACAGTGAGACCCTGTCTCAAAAAGACAAAAGAAAAAAAAATAGTAAATGATGTGAAGCAACTAAACGACCATCAATATATTTCTGGCTAGTAACAACATATCAACAGAATGGAAAGAAAAGTAGCTCTAAAAAAGAATAAGGAAGTATAGTGATTTGGAAGGATCTTAATGAAAAGCAATATGCCAACTTTTGTGAAGAAATGAAAAAATCCAGATATACATTTGCTGTGTATACAGAATGAAAGTAGGACAGAAAAGGAACTATGGTTACTGACAGAAACTATGTCAGGCACTGGGTGAAGGGGGATGAGGATGGAAGACGTCACTGTATATTTTACATTCTTGGGGGCTAGTGAATAGATGACTTAAATGAATGAGAGGAAAATCAAGAAATTTGGTATTTTTGAAAACACACTTTATCATGGAATATATACAATATTTACTTTGCTTGCCATTTGACGTGCTGCAGGAAACAAAAAGTCAGCCTGACCTTAAAAACTTTTGATGCATATGAGACATGAAGAGAGCACATATTCCGACAACCTCAAATTCCTCCCATGGTCTTTCAGTCCTAAAAACAACTGTAACTCTTATTTTTATAATCACTATCTGATAATGTCTTTCTTCATCATGGGCTTTAATACTGGAGAGTTTTCTTCATTAAGTCTCAGTTTCATAAAGCGCTCCTTTACTTTTTAATGAAGCCATGTTGAGACACATTTTCTATAATGCAGAGGAAAGAATCAGGATCCATCACGAAGTCTAAGAACATTGCAGGAGTCTGACAAATGCTTTTGACATTTTAAATATTTTCTGGTGCTTTTTCGTGGTAATTCTTCCTTGTTCTCCAAATGCGTACTGTCTCATTTCCAATACTCTTGGACTATTCAAAATCAAGTCGCAGGAATGGTTTGACACGAATGCAGAGGCGGTTTTGGTGTTGCTGCGTCACTTTTTTTATTCTCTGTTGATAAACCTATCACAACCAAGTTCTTCTATCAGAGGATTGATAACTTCGGATGCAGTCAGAGCTATGGTAAACGTTAAAATATCAAAATCCACCCGCTGAGGGTTTCGCATGTACTCCGCATCAAACGCTGCTTCCCTGGCTCTGCAGGCTTCGACAAATCGCCTGCGGCGCTCTTCAAGCTCCTGGATTCTGCCCGGGGCGATCGGGTAATTTTCCAGATACTGGCGGAGGAACTGCTGGTAATTAATTCCTAAAACGCTCAGTGGGTGACGGAGGCGGAGATACGGCAAGGCAGCCAGGCTCCCGGCGTTGCCGGCTCTGGACCGGGGCCTGTTCTCAGGACCCTCTTCCTCCAGGGGCTCCCCCAACAATCGGGCGACCTCTGCCATCCGGGCTTCCCTGGACACCACCATCTGGCCTTCCCGGGCCGCCGGTCCCCCGCGGGCCGCCGCCGCCGCCGGTGCTTCCCGGGCCGCTGCCGCCGCCTGGGCTCCCCTAGGCGCCGCCGCCTGGGCTCCCCTAGGCGCCGCCGCTTGGGCTCCCCTGGCCGCCGCCGCCACCGAGGTGCCCCTGGCCGCCGGGGGGCCTCCCCTGGACGTCGCCGCCGGGCCTCCTCTGGCAGCCGCCAACGGGCCTCCCCTGGCCGCCGCCAGCGGGCCTCCCCTGGCCATCGCCACTGGGCCTCTCCGGGCTGACGCCGCCGCCACCGGGCCTCCCCGGACCTCCTCAGGCCGCATCTGAGCCGGGCCCCGCCTCCCGCCGCCTACCTCCGCCGGAGGGAAGCCGTCTTCGCCATCCGTGGCGACCGTCTGTAAGACAGTGATCTCTATGGGCAGCTGGGACATCTCGGATCGCAGGGTCTGTTCGGCCGCTACCAGAAAAACTGGAACAACGGGACAGCGCGACTAAGGGTGTGCACACAACTGCATGTACGCGAACGCAATGCGCACCTGTGACCGCTGTGTGCTCAAGCGGTGCTCTAGCGTCCAGACCATCGCGAAACCTGCGCATGCGTATTAGCTGAGCGCCCTCGCGCCTTCGGATGCCGCCTAGTGGCCAGAAGCGCCAACGCATCTGAAACCGCGGAACGTCGAAGGGCGGGGGCCGTGATTCACATTTATGAGTTTAATGTTTATAAGGAAAGTTTTACAAGATTATTTCCTGTAGGCATTCTCAACGTCCCATCCTCGGATGGTTATAAAATATCTGTTTCCCAGTGGTTATAATGCCACCTGTATTGTGTACCAGAATATTCTAGATCTTTTTAAGGAGATTCTTATTTCGTCTATCTTCAATCACATCATTGATTCGTCTATCTTCAATCACATCAATTATTTAAGCGTTATAATAACACTACCTTCTTATAATTAAATTTTTTTTGCTACTCTCAGACATTAGTGTTTTTCAAAATTTTATTTGTGTGATATAAGACGTGCAGAAAAGTGAACAATACTTAAGCAGATAGAGCTGAATGATTTATCACAAAGAACACATCCACTTAACTACCACTCAAATTCCAGAATCCTCCCTCCCCTTCTTATTACTAGCCTATCCTAAAGGTGACTACCTTAAGTTTATAATTTCTTCATTTTTTCTTTTTGTTCTACCACATAAGGATGCATTTCTAATACTGCAGTTTGGTTTTTATCTATTTGTTGAGTTTTATAAAATCTCTGTCTTAGGCCGGAGGTCTAGCTCAGTGGCACAAGTGCCTGCATGACGTGTGAAAGGTAGTGAGTTCGATCCCCAGTACAAAAAAACCCAAAAAACAAAAAACTCTGTCTTTCTTTTTAACATAGCATTATTCTTATGAGAGCCATCCATGTTTGTCATTGTGTTATAAATGGTTCATTTTTTGATAGTTACATGTTCATCACTATTCTTTTCATGGGTCCTATCATATTACAAATACATGTTAAATACTGGCTCTCCAGATACTTCCTACTTATTGAAATGACTGTGAAAAACATCACATAAAGAAATTCCACTTTTGATTTTTGTTGATGGAACAATACAATGATTTATAAGCACCAGCACATAAATAACATACAAATAACTTCAGTGACTCATTGTACTCTTCTTTCTTGGGAGTGAGCTGTTCTGTGACTTTATTTCATCCCACAGGTCACGAGCCTGCATTTTTATTTCCTTGATCCACAGACCTATTATATAGAACATAACAGCCAGCCTGCTCTGTGCTTTAACTGTAGCCTCCCACTAGCATCTCTGCAATCACTGAACATTTGGTTCCTTTAAGGCAGCTCCAGGGTTAGGCTGATGACAGAAGGTCTATTGTTCCCAACCCTCTGGCTGCCTGCAGAATCACTAATATTTAACAAAGGAATTCCCTGATTTCAGTATTGAAGTATATCATTAAAGGAGGAACAAGAAATTGTAGAAATTCATTATATTCCTATGGATGCAGATATAATCCTGCCTCTGACAACAAAAGTCACCTTATAGCAAGCACTAACAGGCCTTTTTGTTTTCTAAGAGTAGAAATGTCTCTGAGTAAGATTATGGTTTGTTAAATTGAAGAGTTATAAGAATTATTCTAAGGGCTGAGGGTGTGACTCAGTGGTACTGTGGTATAGCACTTGGCTAGCATGTAAAAGTCACTGGATTCTATGCCCAGCATCACACACGCACGCGCGCTTGCACACACACACACAATAGTTCTAGGAAAAGGAAGCCAACTAAAATGAGAAATTTTAGATAGAAAGAGGTAAAAAAAACCCCACCTTGATAATGTGGAGAGACAAGAATCTGAGATAAATTCGAGGTTAATTATTGCTCCACAGCTGTTCTTGTAGTGGCTGCAGCATTTTTTTTTTTTTTTTTTGTGACTCATAGTTGGTATTTTGGGATCATTTGAAGACAGTCTTAATCACGAAACAGACTAAATAATTAAGGAGGTGATGGGGTGGGGGGCTCCGCATAGCTTAAAATTTAGAGGGCAGGTTAGAAAGAGAAAATTTGTTTATCTTTTTTGTTTGTTTGGTACTGGGGATAGAACTCACAAACTTGCACTTGCAAAGCAGGCACTTATGCCGCTGAGCTAAGTCCCCGGCCCTATTCATTATACTTTAAAGGTCATGTTATGGACCAGATTATGATCCCAGCCTCCAAATTACTATATTGAAGGCCTTATTCCCCCAAATGACTGTATTTGACCTTTGAGGAGATAATTAAGGTTAAAAATGAGATCATAAGGGTGGGGTCCTAACCCAGTAAGACTGATGTTCTTATAAGAAGAGAAAGAATTGCTTCTTAATTTGTGAAGACAACTTCAGAAAGAAACATAACAAACTACTATCTGTCATTACCTGTGGGTTTGTGGTTGGACCTGGTGGAAGGGAAAGAGGCAAGGAAGACTTCGGGGGATGCTTCAGTTTTCATTTCAGGGAGAGCTGCAACAGAGATGCTTGTTGTCACTTTTGAGCTTTTTGGGGTTTTCTATATACTCAATTTGATTTAACTTTCTTCCTTTATATAATCATGATATATAATTGTATTAGCTTTATATTACTACAATGAAGTACCTGAGGCAATTAACTTAAAAAAGAAAAAGGATTGTTTTAGCACATGATTCTGGAAGTTTCAGTCTAAAAATTGGGCCTCTGGTTAGGACAGAACATCATAGTGGGAAGTTTGGTGGAGAAAAACCACTTCTATCATGGTTCAGGAAGCATTGAGAAAGAGATGGTGAGGCTGGGGTACCAAAATGTTACAGGTAGCCGAGTTACTTAGAAATATTATAGGCAGTCAGACAGGGCTAGGTCCTCGGAGAAGCCAAAGCAGAAGCCCAGATCCCTTGCAACTGTGGGGGAGACAGACACCTCCTGCTGTTGGCCAGGCTTCAAGACAAGAGAGTAAACAAAAGCACCAGTATCCTAAGGACTGATAGTCTACATAGTTCTCTGTCACCCTGAGGAAGTCAGGAGTCACTATCCCAACCCTCTACAGGAAGTCACTGCTCCCTAAGCATGTCCACTTTCTACGGGACTTGCTTCCCCATTTGTCCCTGATTTAATCAGTTTTACCTGAGCAATTAATCTTATTGGTTAACCATAGCTCTGTCCCATCTTATGCCCATTGGCCCTGCGAGTTCCCAGTTTTCCCCACGTTGAACCCTTCTCATCCCATGATTTTACTTTATAAAAGTACCTAGAAAAGACACAGTCTTTGGAAAACTGCTCGGGACCCCTTCTCTCAGACAGACACTTTCCTTCTCTCCATAAATATATTCTGCTCTTAACTTCTGTTATTCCTAAAATTCATTCTTCGATTTTAAAAAACACAAACTCGTACTGGACATATAGTAGGTGGTGAGTTTCATTACCCTGTATCAAAAATACCATGTAAAATGTGCCTCCCTTCTAAAGATCCATAGCACCTGCCAAGAACACTGGGGATAAATTCTGTCACAGACTTCTGGAGAACAGTCACCCAAAACAGCAGTGATACAAGCAGATAAATGTATGATACACATGTACATAGTTCAGAGAACAGTTACAGAGACCATCTGGGTTCTGCTCATATGGTTTTTAGCATTTAGGGAATTTAGGGATAAGTATTTTACAGATATGAAACATCTCATCCATAATTAAATCTAAGTTGCAGTTGCAGCAAATAGCGGAAAGTATTAAAAAGCATTCCATGTTTCTCTTAGTGAGGCTCTCCAGGAAGCTTGGGAGCAAGTACAGGTAATTTATTTGGGAAAGGAAGATGGCATCAAAAAGAGACAGGTGTGTCACAGGCAAAGGACACAGCCAGTAAAGCTACATAGCCAGTAGAGGTGCTCTATCAAAGCACCAGCTTAGTGAGAAATTGATGTTTAGTCCACAGGAAACCTCTGGGAGACAAGTCTGCAAACACACACCTCAGAATTCTCTCACCAGAGGAAGGAGAGACTTGTATAATGTATGCACCTACTCCTGGAGGTCATTGATTCAGTTCATTCCTCAACAGTGTTAGTCCTTCTGCATTGCTAGATTATCATGCATACCCAGGCCACATGGCTTTCCATTCTTCTAGGAAAAAAGATAAAAAAGATCATAAGATCCTGAGGGAGATACTATATAGTATATAGCATTTATTTTATGTGGGGAGAGTGAGGAGATTCTTACCTACCCTAATATACACTTTTCGGGGGCTGTTGAAGCTAGAAATTGACCACATGTGCAAGGGGCCAGCACAGCCACTAACTGTCCCTTCAACAAAACTGTTAGCTCTCTGTCCAAAATGTAGACGACAATGTTGTTGTGCCCTTCGAAGTAAATTCAAACCTCGATGAGGAAGGCCTACCTATTCCAGGAAAACCTCTAGCAGGGCCTGTCTCGGCTCCACCAAAAGTGGTGGTGCTTTCCTCCTTCCTCCTCAGCCTCATTTGCCTTGGGTTTTATAAAACTAAGATCTGACATATTATGTCCCCAAATGACCGAAAAGGAATAGCTAAAACACGCTAGGGAATTATTTGTTGTGGATAGCAAACACTTTTGAATTGCGCATAGATCAGGCCTCTGGCAATGTTGTTCAAAATTTAGCCATTACAAAAGATATGCTAATTGGGAGGTAGCCTTTGCTGCTACAGGGGTCAACTTGTTTTTGATATGCAATATTGGATCAATTTAGAATTGCAGCCATAAGGGTGAGAAGGGAACAACTTCCTTCTCCAGGTAAAACTTTGATTTCTAGTCAGCAGGGTCTGAGTCAACCATTTCAGGATTTTACCTTTAAAAATGCAAATAAACGGCACAGAGAACTTCCTCATAGCCACCTGACCTGGCCTGGCTTGGTGAGGCAGGACCTGCACCAGATAGCTAGGGTTTGCAGTTCTTCCCTGCATGTGCTGAGAGGCAGACTCCACTGGGGCTTACCAAGCTTTTCAATGACCAGCCTGCTGGTGATGCCACAGCACTCACCCAGGGCCAGGAAGGCAGGACATGGCTCTGGAAAGGTGGGACATGGCTCTGGCACGCCCGAGCTACCTCTGTCTTTTCCCAGCACCTGCACCTGAGCTTTATACTCAGGTATATAGAGTATATAGAAATTTACTAGGTGTAGGCACTGCCTGCACTCAGATCCCCAACAGCAGCTGAGCCTCCAGACCAGAACAGGAGCATAAATGCCCAGCATTTGGGGTCAACTGGAGGTGACAATGGCCACACCTAGCCTGGACTCTCCCCACACACATCAGCCAGTCATGCTTGCATACCAGCCAGCCATGCCCACCACCTCCAGGCAAGGTGACAGGAGCCACAGCCTCAGGTGGAAACCACAAAAGGCAGAGGATACCAAAGAGCCTAAATACAAAATGCAGTTTTTTCCCCCACTCCATACTTTACCACAATAATTCCATACAATCTTCAGGTCTAAAAATGATTAAATATGCTTACAATTTAAATTTCAAAAAACAAAAAGGGAAAGTTCACCTCATAATAGATTTCTTTTGGCAGTATATACTATTTAAAAAAAATTAAATTCTAATAAAGAAATGGTTATAGGTAGCTAAGATAGAAATATTATAGGCAATCAGACAGGGCTGGGCCCTAAAAGGAGCCAGTGCAGAAGCACAGATACCTTGCAGCTTTGGAAGAGACAAACACCTCCTGCTGTGGGCCAGATCCCAAGATAAAAAACAAAGCAAATACAACCACATCCTAAGGATCCATAGTCCAAATAGTTCTCTGTCACCCTGAGGAAGTCAGGAGTCACTATTCCAACCCCCTACAGAAAGAGTCACTGCTGTTAAGCATGCTCATGCACTATGTGAGTTGCTTCCCCATTTGTTCCTGATTTAATCAGTTTTACCTGAGCAATTCATCTTATTGATTGACCACAGTTCTGCCTCACCTTATGCCCACCTTGTGAGTTCCCATTTTTCCCCACCTTGAACTTGTTTCACCCATGATTTTACTCTATAAAATTCCCTAGAAAAGACAAAGTCTTTGGCAACCCACTAGGGACCCCTTCTGTCCCTCAGAAGTAGCTTTCTTTCTCTCAAGAAGTATATTCTGCTCTTACCTCTGTTGTTCTTAAAATTCATTCTTCAGTTTTAGAGAACACGAACTTGTAGTGGACATAAAGTAGGTTGGGAGTTTCATGCCCCATATCTAAATTACCATAGCGGAAAGCTAGTGCAGTCAGATAAAGGCTAAAGAGAGTCCTTTGGAAAGATCTTCACACTGGATAATCAAAACACCCAGTCCAGTGCTAATCTGGGGTTGAGGTATACTTACATTTTTCCAGGAAATGCTATATGGCCTATCTGAGTGCCAGTGTTTGCTGTCTGGCTGTATCATGGACCCAAACCCAGAAAGGTGTTGATTCCACCTCTCAGGAAGCAGATGCCTCAGAAACCATGCTACAACTGATAGACAAGGATGGGGTTAGACCTGATCTAGACCCAGTTGCAGGAATTGACCCAGGATGCCCAGGAGATAGTAACCAAAAACAAAACCAAAGGTCTAAATGGAAGATAAGAGTATATAAAGATAACCAAACTTGAAAGTTTAATGAATGAAGGGGACACAAAAAGTTACTAGCATTCTTAAGATAAAATACAAAAACATAGGTTAATTATAGATAAAATTTTGTCTTTTCTAAAGCCTTTTATATGAGACCTCTGCTAATTGACCTATGACAAATCTGATGAGTCGATTTATAGTTCTAAATCCTAAATGCGTAAAAAATTATTGTAATTCAGTTTGGCTAAAAATAGATTTGAGTGCACTCTGATTTTGTAAGGTGTTTGTCTTGCTGTCTGTCTAGTCTGTTTGTAAGTAGTTGGAAGTTGCTGAGCTAGTGATCATTTACACATGTGGAGCCAAAAGCACAAATGCCCATACAGGAGTGTCCAAGTGGTACAGAGTGCCTGAGAAATGCCCCGAGGGTGAACAGGTGTTCCAGCCTCAAGAACACAGGGTGTAAGAAGCAAGCTAGTTCAGCAAAGGGACATGATACAAGTATTTAAATAGTCCCCTGGGACACTGACAAGCTGTGTGCTTGTTTCTATGTTTGTCCCAATCTGTATAGAACGTCTATGTTTGTCCATTTGTCTATTCTATGAACAGCTGCTCTTTTTTATTTTAATTTTTTAAAATTTTATTTTACAGAAAATAAAACAAAAGAGAACAGAACAACGCAGATCAGAACAGAACAATACAAGCAACATAGCACTTCACAACAAGACAATTGGATATCAATAGTAGCTACCATATGTCTTCTTTGAAATAGTTGGGCATAGCTTCACAAACAATAATATCAAAGATAACAAAATAGAATAAAACCATTCAAGAGAATGAAACTATTACAAGGCATTCTGAACCAAATAACAAAAAATGAACAATGGTCACTATAATATCTCATTTTCCATAAAAAATTTGTTTATATTATTACCCATATTAAAATCCAGTAAGATACAACATGATAAAACTAATGGTAATAGAAGAACAAAAACATGGTAGGAATTCAAAGCCAGATGATATTAAATCAGAAGTGGCTGACATAGTGTCATGTTTTCTTCAAAGTAGGTGTTCATAGCATCACACATAATAAGGCCAAATAAAACAGAATAAAACCATTCCAACCAATGAATGAACGCACAAGACTTCAAAGCAATATAATGGAGATCCATTATTACCATAGAGTCTTATGTACTCTTACCTTTTCTTACACTAGGGAGACTATGCAGTATTTATACCTGTGAGTTTGATTTATCTCACTTATGAGTATGGTCTCAAGTTGCATCCATTTATTTATAAATATCTCAATGTGATCATTCTTTATAGCTGAGTAGTACTCCATTGTATAAAAGTACCACAATTTTGTATCCATTCCTCAGTTGATGGGCACTTAGGTTGTTTCCAAGGTCTGGCTATTACATATTGTGTCGCTATAAACATGGGTGCACATGTATCACTGTGGTAAGATGTTTTCAGATCTTCTGGAAAATGCCTAGAAGTGGAATAGCTGGGTCAAATGGGACTTCTAACCCCAGATTTTTGAGGAATCTCCAGATTGACCTCCACAGTGGTTGCACCAGTCTACACTCCCACCAACAGTGCAGAAGAGTTCCTTTTCCCCACAGCCTCTCCAGCATTTGTTGTTGGTAGTTTTGTTGATCCTGACCATTCTTTCTGGAGTGAGATGGAATCTCAGTGTGGTTTAAATTTGCATTTTTCTAATGACCAATGATGATGAACATTTTTTCATATATTTATTTGCCATTTGTATTTCTTCATCTGAGAACTGTGTGTTCATTTTGGATGCCCATTTTTGTACTGGGTCTTTGACTTTCGGGGGTCTGATTTTTTAAAATTCTTTATAAGTTCTAGACAGAAGTCCTATGTCTGAGGGACAGTTCACTAAGATTTTTTCCCAGTTTGTGGGTTTTCTTTTCACTCTGCCGGAGATTTCTTTGGACATGCAGAAACTCTTTAATAAAATGTGATCCCAGTTATTGATTCTGGGAAGTATTTCCAGTGTAGTTTGGTTCTTGTTCATGAATTCTCTACCTACCCTTATGACTTTGAGATTTTTACCTACTTTGTCTTCCAACAGGTTTAGTGTTTCTGTTTTGATATTTATATCTTTGATCCATTTAGATTTTAGTTTAGTACATGGTGACAGGCATGAGTCTAGTTTTAGTTTTCAGCATTTGGATAGCCAATTCTTCCAGCACCATTTATTAAAGAGACTATCTTTCTTCTAGTGAACATGTTTGGCCCCTTTATCAAAGATAAGGTGGTTGAGTGTGTCCTTAAACCCACTTTGACCCATTTCCTTTCTCCTAAGTGATTCTGCAGAGCCAGTAATCAGAGTCTCCTTAGAGGAAAAGGGGCTGCCTTTCTTGTGTCTTAGCAGGAACTCAAAGAAGCTGAGGATCAGAGGCTGGAGCCAATTGCTGCAAAGACATGCTCTCAGAGAGACAGACAGATAGGTCTGCCTGGTTTTGAGGTATGATGTGGAGCAGTGTGTGCTCTACACATTCTATTACTCATTCTTTTTCTTAATTTTTTTCTTTTTTGCCTTTTTGAGACAGGGTTTCACTATGCAGTTTAGGGTTTATAGGTGCTAGGTTTATAGGCATGCACGACCACACCTGGCATCTTACTAATTCTTAACATATTTACTGCATTTTCTCCAATATCTGTCTCAGGATGGTGGTTTTGGTGTGTATCAGGCAGGTAAACTGTCCTTTTAGTGTACACATTGAAAAGAACTGCATATGAGCTGGGTGTGGTGGTTCATGCCTGTAATCCCAGCACTCGGGAGGCTGAGTCAGGAGGATTGTTGCTAGTTGGAGACCAGCCTGGGCTACAAAGTGAGCTCAAGGCCTGCCCAAACTGCATAGAGAGACCCTATCTCAAACAGACAAAAAAAAAAAAAAAAAGAACTGCACGTAAAAATTTATACTTGTCTTAGCAGTGAGAAAAGTTACAAGACAAAAATACCCAGACACATAAACTTAAAGGGTGAAAGGTTTAGTTAGTTTACAATTTGTAGAGGTTTCAGTCCATAGTTGGCTGGCTCTGAAGCAGAGTGGCACGTGGCAGAGGGGTATCACAGAGGAATACAATTCATGGAGCCCACAAGGTAGCAAAAGAAACAAGACTGGGGAGACAATCCTTTTATCTCTCCCTCTTTCAATCTTTTTTTTTTTTTTGTATTTTTGAGACAGGATTGCACTATACAGTTTAGGCTGGTCTTGAACACACTTAGTAGCCCAGATTGGCCTTGAATTTGCAGGAATCTTCCTGCCACATCTTTCTGAGTGCTGGGATTACAGGTGTGTGCCACCATGCCCAGCTTTTCTGTCTTTCATACTGTTCTCTGGCTACTGGGATTAGGGTGTATCTAAAGAATTAGTGGACTGATACAGCAATCACTCACCCTTAATCCCAGCACCCACCCTTAATTCTAGCATTGCACCATGACTCAGCCATACTCTAGATTCAGCCACCCCTAAAAAACCCCATCTAAAACTGCATGAGGTATTGGGGGGACATCTAGACACAAACCATAACATTCTACCCTAATCCCCCAAAGACTCATGTACATTTTTTTATGCAAAAGGCATTTAATCCATCTCTAAGCATTGCAAAAGTCATAGCAGTTTCAATATTGCTGAAAAGTCCAAGTTCAAAGTCTCCTCTGAGATTTCAAGCAACTCTTAGCTGTTAGCCCTTGCACAAATGACAAGAAAGTTTAAACATGCATACAATAGCACAAGGTAAACATTACCATTCCAAAAGGTCAAGTAGGGGAAAACAAAAGAATGAAATCAAAGCAAGTTCAAAATTCAGCAGGGCAAGCTTTAAGTCCTGTAGTTCTGTGTCCAGCATCTGAGGTAGTTTGTGGCAAAATGCACTCCAAAAGGCCTGATCCATATTTCTGGCATCTTTAAACTTCTGGGGTGTCTAAACTGCACCTTCAGCTTCACACTACCCTGTTGGGGTACAATGCCTGGCCTCCTGACTTTCTGAAATCTGGGTGGAAGTTTTCTGGACCCCACAACTGTTATATTCTGCATGCACTAAAACCCGCACCACGTGAATGATGGTCAGCCACCAGGTGGAGCAGTAGCCAGGCTTCCTTCTCTTTTAACTGTAGGTGTTGAATTCCTATGAATCAAATCCCAAGAAACAACTTCCCTAGGCCACTGCCATTCTGGAACATGGTGCTCTGGGACTCTCCTCTCAAATCAATGTCTTTCACTTTTGCAATATTGAGGCTGCAAATAATGGAGTCTTGCTACTTCTTGTGATGTCCTCAGGTCATGTTTTCTATTCTCCTGCTTCTTCTCAGCAATCAAGATTTTCTCTGCTCTATCTTTGCAACTCTCAATGTTATTAGTGCTTCCTTTCTGGCCAAATGCACAATGCTCTAAATCATTCTTCTGGACTCTTTGCTTGTGAATCTCAATATAAACCTAACTAAAACCCCCACAGTAGCCATGCCAACATTAGTCTGCCTTGAAATTTCTTCTTCCAGATCCATTAGTCTGCTGCCCTTAATCTCAGTATCAGGAAAAGGCTCTGGACATGAGTAAAATGCAAGAAAACTTTCTTCCAAGCCATAACATACATTGTCTGTAGTCCAACAGCCAATGTGGTCCTTCCCAGAAGAAATTTCCCCAGTCTGGTCTTTACCAGTAGCATTTTTGTCAGCATTCTGGTCTTCTAAA
Source organism: Hydrochoerus hydrochaeris (assembly GCA_004027455.1). Taxonomy (NCBI): domain Eukaryota; kingdom Metazoa; phylum Chordata; class Mammalia; order Rodentia; family Hydrochaeridae; genus Hydrochoerus; species Hydrochoerus hydrochaeris. Next base: position 53,710 of record PVLA01005560.1, read on the forward strand.
CTTTGACCAGAATCTCCTATCAAGTACAGCCTATGGCATTCCAGCTCTACTTTTCAGCTGTGCCTATCAACTTTTCTAAATTCTGCCCACAAACCAAAGGCTTCTGAACTTTATAGTCATGTATACCCCATAGAGCAATGTATACCACATTTAGTTCTCTGGTACTAAATTCTTTTTATTTTTAAAAAACTCTTTCTACGTTATTTAATGAAAAAGTCTCATACTGTCATGTACAGGGTATGTCAACATTTTCTAGTCATATGTGTCCTGTTGGATGAACCCATCCAATTATACTTGGGAAGCCCTAATTTCATACTGTCAAGTGGCTGGCATAATTGGAGGGTGCATTTTGCACCCCACAGGAAGCCTACTGTAGGGCCAGAACAAAATGCACCAAGCAGCACTGCCCCAGGAGAAAATCACCCCATCCTCCTAGTCCCTGATGCCAGCCATGCCAAACCCTGTGATTGCCTATGTAAACAGTACTATAGTAAGTCATTTAATTTTTTTTTTTTGTCTTTTTGATTCAGGGTCTCACTAATGCATTTCAGGCTGTTCTTGAGCTCACTTTGTAGCCCAGAATGGTCTCAAACTTGCAATGATTCTCCCGCCTCAGCCTCCCCAGTGCTGGGATTACAGGCATGAGCTACCTTGCCTAGCTAGTGCATCATTTAAATAACAAGTGACTTTCACAAAGTGTGATTCCCACTGTTGTAATTACTTTTCTCTCTCATTGTTGAGACAAAATATCTGGTGACCAAAGTTAGGAAGGGAAGGTTTATTTCTTACAGGTTGGAGGTTTCAGTCCATACTCAGTTAGCTCCAAGCAGCAGGGTGGCATGAGTAAACAGCAAGTGTGAACAGCAAAAGAGAAAGACACACCTTTTTCCAGCCCTTACACTGTATGCTGGCTCTACCCCTGGATAGGTGTAGCACTCACACCACCAATCCGAGTGCTAGACAATGAATCAATCACAAATGCTAGATTTGGCCGCATCCATGATTACATGAGACTTGTGGAGGGGCGGGGAATGACATAAACCATGATACCCACAAAGGAAAATAAAATCCACCATTGATACAGTTAAAATGTATGGTAAGTTTTACAGCAAGGATTTGTTTCTCTTATTATAAAAAGAACAACAGGCTATATACCCTCTTGGGGGATAGGGAAACCTCATGGAGTTTTCATACTGCTGAAACAGCATGTGCCCTGGTGTATATCATCAGGACATTGGGAGTGGTCAGAGTGAGTGTGAATGATATTTCTGAATCCCCAGCTCTGACGGCCACCAGGCCTGGGGGCTGGACTGTTTGTAGCACTATGAAAAACACATTAGAAAATCACAAATTTACACAAATCTTCCTTTCTGTGAGGTTCTCTGTGTCTACAGTAGCAAACAGCAAGAACGCACAGTGAGTTTCAATTATTGACTTATTACATTGATCTAGCAGGAAAACATCTGCTGTTTAATTTAGTACATCTCATGTACACAAAGCACTTGTTTAAATAAGATTATCAAGCACCTGCAGCACCTTGCATCTTAGCCTGAAAGTTCTTTCCTTACCATGTTCCATGTGATAAGACACCAAGGAGGGTAAAATCAGAGGAGACAAACACTGGCAGAGAGAGCCGGTTCCTCCTCATCAAATCTATGCCTCTGAGTTACAGAGATGAGCAGCACCAGTCTGTCTCCTGCATCTCTGGAAGTGCTGACTGCTACAGCATTAGCACACAGGGTGGGGTCCTGTTCATAGGGCCAGGGTAGCTTGGTTACAGCAGTGCCCCACTGGGTTTTTACTCTAGGCCAGTCACAGACATTGCCATAGCAAAGGAAGGTGACTTGAGTGTGAATAAGAGCAAGGTAGGCCTGCACTCATTTGTCCACACCAGACAGAGGTGAGCCCCCTTCTATAAGGTTGCACACCTGCCTCTCCCTGGTCCAGTCTGGTCAGGTGTCCATCTTGGGCACAGAAGGGTAATGACCTAGTGAGGTGCATACAGTTAGGAGTCAATTATAAATCTTCAGGCTGTTGCTCTGGTTCTCACTAGGTAGCCCAGGATAGCCTTGAACTCATCACACTCCTGCCTTAGCCTCCCGAGTAGCTGGGATTACAGGCAGGCACCACTATGCTCAGCTAGGCTGCTGTATTTTAAAATTACACATCAATCTGGGTGTGGTGGCACATGCCTGTAATCCCAGCACTTGGGAGGCTGAGGCAGAAGGATCCTTGCAAATTCAAGATCAGCCAGGGCTACAAAGTGAGCTCAAGGCTAGCCTGAACTACATAGCAAGACACTGTCTCAAATAGACAACCCCACAAAACAAAAAACAAAACAACAACAAAAATATTGCACTTAAAAAATAAAATTATATATCAAGAGTGACTCCCCCCCAAAATTGATTTTTTCATAAAGGAAATATAGTATATAAAAAGCTGAAATAATAGCTAGTTCAAATACAAAAACGCATAGAAAAGCCCCTATTTCTCCCTTCCAAACTACTCAGGTCCATACAGTTGATTCTATTGCATTGCTCTGCCGTGCTAGGATTACATCACTAGAGTAAGCACGACTAAAATTTCAGGTAGTAACTGAAGAAGCCTCTGGAAAGCTGCAATAGAACTGCAGCAGCAGCCAGGTGTGGTGTCACATGCCTGTAATCCCAGCACTCGGGAGGCTGATTTAGAAGGATCATTGTGAGTTTGAGACCAGCCTGGGCTACAAAGTGAGCTCAAGGCCAGCTTGAACTGCATATTGAGATCCTGTCTCAAAAAGCCAAAAAAAAAAAAAAAAGAAAAAAAGCAAAGCAAAGCCATGCAGGCAGGCACGGAAGGTCTGTTCTCACACTCAGTTCCCTTCCTCTGGCTCCTGCAGCCCAGGATGGTAGGAGAAGGGAGGGATCCGGTCCGTGAAAGGCTGGGGCATCCACTGCCCATTTGGAACAGCACCAAACGTGGACTCTCCTTCTTATCTAGCACTGCTGGCGCTGTAGGCTGCTTCGTATCCCGGGTCGTACTCACTTCCTTCACAGCCATCTTCTCTGCATCCTCCTGGGCAAGCTGCAGGTCGAATGTATAGCGCTCTTCCACCTCGTCTGTGTTCTCCTTAGTGCCCTTGAGCTGGTCCTGGAGGTCCTTCAGCTTGATGTAGTAATGAACTTTGTCCTGGGCATGGGGAAACTGAGAGCATCTGGCACTGGAGGATGACATAACATAACAGAGAGTTTCTGTGTCAGGAATCTTGTGGGGTTGAAGCCCAAATCCCAAGTTCTTAACCCTTACTCCAAAAGCTTCTTTACTAAAAATTTCATAAATACATTTTCCATTAAACACCGCTATGCATGGCTGATATTTCTGCAATTTCTGCAGTAGACCACATCCTCCTTCACAACATTATTCACTGGAGAGGTCCTCGCTGCCCAGCGTCGTCCTCGTCACCATGTTGGTAAAGCCAATCTTGTACTTCTTGGGCAGAGTGTGGTCATCCGTGTGGTTCAGCTGGACCTCGTTCAGCCCTGACATGAACAAACACTTCCAAAAATGGTTCCCAGGTCTGGGGTAATAATGCCTTTTGTAAGCAGCCATGAGGCTTGGATTTATGCCAATGATCACTATGTCCAGATTGAAGGTCAAAATATCAGGGAGAGTCTTTGTCAGAAGTTCCGCTTCCAACATGCTGTTGAAATGGTCTACCTTCCTTTTCACCTTATACATTTCTGTAATTTTTTTTGCTTTTCTTTGGACTTTGTGGACTTGCCAGATTTTTGAACTCAGCTGGTCTCTGGGGTTCTGTGTGGGCATTGTGGGTTCTGATGCTTTGGCTTTCTTTTTCCTTCCCTTTGGAGCCTCTTTGGCAGGTTTCTGGGCAGGAGCTGGGGTGGGGGTTTCTGCTGGCATCTGCTGTTCTATTGATGGGACTCTCAGATTAGGAGCTTCAGCCATCACTGATTGATATGGAAATGGGTAGAACGCTTGGGTTTGCTCAAGGAAACAGCTGCCTGTGGCCTCCGATTCCATGCCCAGGCTGTGTGGGCAGCTGGTCCTCCCAGGCCCACAGCTGTTGGTCTCTGTGTTACACCAGCAGTGTATGCACTGACTCAAAATGACACCAGAGACTTAAACTTGATGGCTGATGTAGGAAACTATGCTGGCCTCAGCTCCTCCTGCACCAACTCAGCACCCCCTCACTAAATTCTGTCTTAGTTACTCTTCTTGTTGCTAAGACAAAATACCCAGATGTCCAAAGTTAAAGGGGGAAAGATTTATTTGGCTTACAATTTGCAGAGGTTTCAGTCCAGTTATATGACTCTGAGACAGAGTGGCACGTGGCAGACGGGCATTACAGAGAACAGTTCATGGCATCCAAAAGGTAGCAAAAGCAGCGAGAGAGGGGAGAAAAGTCTCTCTCTGTCTCTTATATTGAGCCCTGGCTACTGGGATTTAGGGTGGTGCCAAACCAGTGAGTGGATTGATTTAGTAATCACCCACCCTTAAGCCCAGCATCCTTTATCCTAGCATTACACCATGAATCAATCCATACTCTAGATTCAGCCAGCTCCCAGAAACCCCATCTAAAACTGCATAAGGCTTTTGGGGGACATCGAGACACAAACCATAACAATACCCAATTCACCTCATGAGCACTGTCTGATTTAGATGATGACACCCTGGAAATAAATTTAAAGCCTATTAACAATAATTGGATTAAATGTGGTAGTTGTCTAGAGGGAGTTTGTACTTTATTGAACAGGGAAAGTACGAGTTACTGGCACTGGAGGGTGGAGGACTAGCCCGTCACCAAGGAAGCCCTCCATAAGACAAAATAACCAGGCCCCGGTGTAGTCCCCTTTTCCCGATTTGGGTTGTGTGTGGCTCAAGTTGAAAAATAGACTGTGACCGTACCAAAGTTGGGTCCCTGATGCCTTGCACCTTCTGCTTAGCTCTTTGGCAGGCTCACTCTGGTGGAAGCCAGTTAGAATAAGACCAGCAACCAAGAGACCACCATGATTGAGGAAGTCAAAGTACCTGTGGGTGTCATGCGGAGAACGGGATAACCAGCCAGCTCTCAGGAGTTTCGGCCACCTCATGTGAAGATTTCAGTAACCCTAAAGCGTCTTTTAGACACAGCACAACAGATGCTTTAGAAGACTCAACTTTCTCCCGTAATCGGATTGAAACCAAATGACGCACCACCTGTGAGTCCAGTAAAACCACAGAACTAGTAGAGATAATAATCAATGATTGTCTTAGATCAGTATGTTTTGTGGAGATTTGTTATGCCACTGTGGGAGCAACTGCAAAACCAGAGTCTGGTTTCTGCATCCATGTAGATAAATTGTACTAGTTCTAATGATTACTTACATGTTCAGTGACCTAAAATCATGCCAATTCAATAATAAATATAAGGTCCAGGTTTGTGTCCATAAATGGGTAAAATTTTTTAATTCTTCAAAACAAGAAAAACAAGTGGAGGGGAATCTTTGAAGCAATCATGTAACTTCTGTTGTTCTCTGACTATGGATTGAGGTGATAATTTCAGGTGCTAACTTTGGCACATCCTTTCTTCGGCGTCTCCACTGCACTCTGCACAAGGCCTGGCAGTGCTGATATGCAGTGAACATCCCTCGAATGAAGAAATGTAGAAATTTTATCTGATTTTCCTCAAATCACAAAGTTTCTCCTTAAAGTCATTAATTACAGATCTACGACTACCGACAACTGTCTGAGATTCCAGTCTGGCCACTCAAAGTGGATGTAGTTTTGGTTCATAGGGTCTGACATACAATTGTACTACAATGTCACTTCTTCTGTCTTCTCAGACTTTTCACTGGGCTGGTCACTGGTTCCTTGTACCATAAAAGATTTACCTTCTTTTTTAATGTTCTTTATTTTTATGGTGCTGGGATGGGAGCTCAGGGCCTCAAGGATGTAGACCAGTACTCTACCCCTGAGCTATACTTCAGCTCAGATTTATCCACTTGGATTCCTCATTCCTCATAGGGAGCTCCCACACTCCTGTTGGTGATAACCATTTGTTTTCTTTCCCTGTAAAAGGACAGCCAAATCCTGTTAAGTTTGATAAAATGTTAATGAACAAATGCAGTCAAGGCCTGATGTGGACTCATCGGTGGCTCTGGGACTCCTACCTATCCAGAAGGTCCTCCTTGGCAACGAGGAGTCTGCTCACTATTTCTCACAGATGCGCACTGAGGTCAGGATGATGCTTCTCCACACTTGTACTGTCTTGACCAAATTTGTCAGGATACCTTGGGCAAAGCCGTGAGGACTTGCCATTTACTGTTACCTACAAGAGAGAGTGTATGAGAAACATGGTGTGCTGCCAAACAAGTGTTCAGTCCTTTCTAATTCTGGCCTGCTACCTACATTAGCCACTCAGAAAACTTATCACCATACTTCAGAACCCAATGGGCTCACTCGTATTTACAGACTACCTTTTGGGATTATTTCAGACTCGCTCTATTTTTTGTTTCCTTTCCTCTTGTGGGGAGGTTCTACCACTCTGTCGCTCAGTGTCTTTTGTTCAGCTTCCTTTTTCCCCCAGCAGGATCCAATGCCCAAGGACTTGCTTTTGCTTTTCATTTTTATGGTTTTTCTTCTTTTTCATATTAGATTTTATTGGTACATTTTAGATCTGTACTGTGATCACATTCACCACAGAGAATTTGTACCGAACATGATATGACGTCATCCTTTTTTTCTGTTCCCTCTCTTTAGCCCCTCTTCCTCTCATTTACAAAAGCTTTGTTTCTGTTTTCGTTTTCTTATTTTTTTACTTTTTCTGCTCCCCCCCTCATTTTTTCCCCTCCTCATTTGAACATTTTCTTCCTATTTTACAAATATGTCTTGAGTCTTGAATCTCTGTATCCTGCACAGAATCTGCCAGAGTCAGCTATCAATTCATCTTGACTGAATGTGTAAGAAGTTTCAGTCCCACAAACCTGGACCACTATTTACTGCTGTTTCTCTTTACACTAGCCCAGAATAAACCCCATCATCATGTAATGCCAATGTGCACTAATACAAATTTTTAAAGAGTTAAGATGTATTTAAACAAGTTTTAAATGATCATGTTTTAAATGCGCCCAGGTTAATCCAGTGGTTCTATTTGTGTGTGAACTCCCATTTGAGCATTCAAAGGGCCATTGTTTGTTCTGTGAGTTCCCAGATGTAGTTTAGTTAGGGGCACGCGAGTAGTGAGGAAGAGAAATGGCAAACACCATCTAAGGAGAAGCTGGCAGCTGTGTTTTAACCTCCTCTCTGCACTGCCTGGCAGGAGGGTTTTGTAGACCCTTAGAAGTGAGACCAATGAGAATCACCCACATCTCCCTGTTTCCCCATGAGGGCAAGAAGAGGATGTGATTAGGTCCAAAACTTTTATGCCCCTTTTCTTCACATGTTTTTGCTCCCCTTTGGTCGCCTGAGGATGGACTGTTCCATCTTGCTTCAGTGTCCTTCTGGCACCCCCCAGGGAACTTCGTGGTCATTATCCAAGCTACTCTCATAAGAGGCATAGCTAAGCTGTCAGCTGCGGTGCCCCCGGCCCTGCCCTGCCTCTGCTGCAATGGAGGCCACTGCCAAGAAACCAGACTTAACATTGAAGAGGTCATAGTGCCAAATCCTGACAAATTTGGTCAAGACAGTAACACTCTCCCATCTCAGTAAACTTGATGAACAGAGCTAGCACTCCTAAAGAGTTTCTGGCATCAGTTATCACACTTTTCAGATCCTTGACTACTATTGATCAAGTGACTGCATCTCCCAATATTCCAAAGAACCGCTGCAGTGATAGCTGCGAGACTCCTGGATGACCTACACCCACCTGGGAGCTTCGCATTTGAATTAAGTACTAGGAGAATTGAATTTTGACCAGTCATCAAGGTTGAGTTTGCAACAATGAGTGGGTTCAAAATTGGACCAATCACAGGCTCAAATTCAGACCAATCAGCAGGCTTGGCTTTGTACCAATCACAAGCCTCCTGATGCTACCTGAGCAGCATTTTCCTTGCACTTTCTCAGGTGTTATAGGAGGGCTCCCTGTTGGGCTATTGACACTTTATGCTAAAGCCTGGCTCCTGTTCAAATAAAGCTTCAGTGTGATGAGCCTGTAAGTCTGCTCATCATTGATGTCTCTAGAATTGTGATAAAAGTAGGGGTTTGGAAGTTTCTGTAAATGTACTTGTGATTCTGGTACTGAGTAATGTGGACCAATGGTTGTTTTAAAATGAGCAACAGACACTGGGGCCATGGTCTGGGAAGAGCTCCAGAGACCAGCAGCCAAAGATTAGTGATAGAGTCAGTCATTAAAAGTGTTAACTGCTTTTGGCATCAATTTGAAGCAACCAGTGGTGTCCTGGTCTAGAGCTGCAATACCAAAAGCTGAAGGCCACTGGTGCTTAAGCCCTGGAGTGGCTGGCAGAGCTGCCCTCACCTAATTTATGGTTTCTGTAAGAACTGAGCAAAAGAACTTGCACCTGATTGGCAATAGAAATGCTTGGGTCCCACTTATAAGCAATTGCTTGTTCTGTGGTCTAGAGACTCACATATCCCTATTTTCTACTGCTCCAAGAATGTGGTTGTAGATTCAGAAGAAGGGGCACTAAGTGCATCAACAGACACATTCCACTGAGTAGGACTGCACCCATTTTTTTTTTTTTGTCTTTTTGAGACAGGGTCTCTGGGAAGTTCAGGCTGACCTTGGGCTCACTTTGTAACCTAAGCTGGTCTCGAACTTACAAGGATCCCCCTGCCTCAGCCTCCCAATGCTAGGATGACAGGAGTGTGCCACCACGCCTTGCTTGGACCCATTTGTTAAAATCAGAGTTGAGCCAGGGAAGAAACTTGCAGAAGTGACAAACTTCTGTCTAGGCTCTCTGACATCACCAGGCTGACTGCTTACTTAACTGCTTGATCAATCTAGGGAGGAAAGCACTGCATAGAGCAAGTGGAAGTACACTGGAAAACCCCTTCTGTAGAGAAACTGGGAGGTTTGAGTTTTACACACTTCTATACCCTGATCCTTGTAGAAGAGAGCCCTGCAAGTGTTCCAACACCCATTTAAAGTACCATTTTCTTTTATGTACTAGGGAGACTCACATATACCTCATCTCTTCCACTGCTTGAGATAGGAAGGTGAAGAGACAAACCAGGGAAACCTGGAGGTGGGGGCAGCATGTACTTCTCTCCTCAGAGAGAGCCAGGGTGTTGGGGGTTCCTCAGCAGCTGTACGGCAATACACTGAGGGTGGCTTGGTTCTAAAGTAGCCTAGGCTTTTCCTACCTGTTCCATGTGACTATTTTCTCAGCCCATCTAGGCACGGGCCCCTTCAGAACTGTTTGTGATGGTTTCCAGAGAGGACCCATACATACTTTATCCAGTGCATTTAGGGTGAGGGAGAATCAGAAATCTAAATTTCCCCATGCTGCTGATTCCCTTCCCATGAAGAGTGTACCAGACAATGAAATTATTGGAGAGTACATTCAGAACAAATAGAAAACAGGCAACAGTGACAGTAGGGTAGCTACTTTTATTTGCTTATATGAAATGACAAGTTCTCAAAGCTCTCCTGCATGTAAATTCAAATCAGTTGGTAGTTGTGCTTGAAAATGAGGGCTTATGTCCAAAGCTGTGGATGTCAAGAGTCACCCTGCACATCAGTGCCATGGTCACTGCTTCACTGCAGGCAGCCTGGGGGGAGATATATATCTAGACTGCTGGGGTCATCTTTGCCTGGCAGATAATACAGTTCTACAAGTTTATCTGTGTTGTAAGAGCACAAATCCTCTACATATTGACCCTGAATGTCGTCAGACTGAGTGTTGAGTGATGAAGAAAACCCAGAGGCTCCATCTTTTCCCATGACCTCACTCTCGAAGGGCTCCAGTGGGTCATAGATGGGGTCATCTGAAGTCACAGAAATTGATGAAGTGCTTGTAACAGGACTTTGCGGGGCCTCCTCCTCATTTTCCAAAGAGGGCTGTGTGGATGTTCCCAGTGATGAAGCTAGCTTTGCTTTTAGGTCATTTTTCTTCCGTTTCATACGTTGGTTCTTAAACCAGTTCTACAGGGAAGAGAGAAACAGGTCAATAAATGGGAAGGAATCCAAAGTTTTATCTTCATGTTCCTTAGGAAGTGAGATTTTTGGTGTCAGAAAGGTAAACTCAAATTGCCTTAGACTGATCTGAACAAGGGAAATTCTTTTATCCTGCGCTGTTCTGGGTCCCAGAAGGTAAAGTGGGGATTGAATTGTACTGGCAATGGGTAGAGGAGAATGGGGCACTCAAACTCTAAATCAAGAAAGGTTAAATAAAGGGGGACTGGGTGTATTTCTGTGTTAGTGGCTGCTGAAGGGTTTCTAAGAAAATATTCCAAAGTCTGAGAGCAAGGAATGGGAATGAGCTTGAGTTGCTTTGGGTCCATGCAGGGATTTTTCTCTGAGTATCTTGAGAATGTGTTGGAAGACATCAGAATGATTGTGACTGTTTCGATTGAGCAGTATCTAGATACCTACCCGCTGTGTTTTGGATAAAAATTCACATGGGGGGGTGTTTGTCTTCTATGTAATGGTATGGAGAGGAGGTATAAGAGGTGGAGCCTGGTGAGAAGTAATTTGGTCTGAGAACAAAGCTTTTGGGAGGGATTAATGCCCAGATCCAGGAAGTAGGTGAGGTCTTGTAGCACTAGGCTGATTACAAGAGTGGGCTGCAGCCGGGTGTGGTGACTCACACGTGTAATCCCAGCACTCGGGAGGTTGAGGCAGGAGGATTGTTGTGAGTTTGAGACCAGCCTGAGCTACAAAGTGAGCTCAAGGCCAGCCTGAACTGCATAGCTGAGATCCTGTCTCAAAAAGACAAAAAACAAAAACAAAAACACCAAGAGTGGGCTGCTAATATGGGAACAAACCCAACAGCAGGATCTGAGATCCAGACTCAAAGGGTGCTATGTAGTGCTGTGGGCCAGGAATCATATCAGACTCTTGCACTGATTACTCTTGGAAGACAAGTCTTTTAGGTGAGCTTCAGTCTGCCTCAAAAATTGATCATGGCTGAGGAGAAAATCTACCATATTTCACCTCTGTACAGACACACTGCATTTGGCAATGCATGGGACTCATATGAAGGTGGTTCAAAAGTATAGCTTCCTGGGTCAGGTGTACTACCAAAAGACACACTCAGGTACCTACCTTTATCACCGATTCATCAAAATTCAGTTTCAGAGCTAATTCTTTTATGACATCACACCCTGGAAGATTGTTCTTCTCAAAGGCAGTCAGCAGCACTGCACGTTGGGATGGGGTAAACGTGGTTCGCGGCTTACGAGTGTATTCTATCTTTTCTGCAGAGGGAACAGACAAAGACTTGCATTAAAGCAATATCCAAACGGAAAGAACAAAATCATATGTTAAAATAATACCTTCTTGGCCTGACCTAGGTGCCAGGGCATGGCCTAAAATGGTCACCTGTGGAATCCCATTGCTCTGCATCTCCAGATAACCAGTTCCTCACTGGCAGAGAATACAGTATTGGCATGAGAGTAACACTAGACTTATGGGTTCACAAGGCTGGTGCAGTACTTGAGACATGGTACACTAAGCATTCAGACTCAGAGGTGCTTTAAGACCCTAAAGCCCTTGCTACTGATTGGGTCATTTATTAGTGGGGTCCTTGTGGGGGGCAGCTATGAAGCTAAGTGAACTCAGAACACATGCCGATTCTCTCTACTGGCTCTGTGACTTAGGGAGCTGCTGCACTTAAATTTTTTGTCTGTTTCACTATAGTAAAATGATCCCAGACAACTCACACCCTTTAGAAAGATGTGAGTGTCAAAAGAAGCACGTCTAAAATACAGTATGTGTGTAGCATGGGAGCTTAGACTACGGTTTCAAACATCTAAGACCTTGTCATCTAGTAATGCCTAATGTTACAGCGATTCATGTTTTATGGACTATTTTATTTGTAAGAGAGTTTAAGTTTTCCTACATGGACATGCAGCGCACACAAACAGAGGCATGCAGGTGTGCTCACATGCTCCCACACATGCACCTGCGCATGCACACACAAACACACTGATCACACTGCCAGCATACTGCCTTATTCTCCCTCAGTGAACACAAATGATCCAATGCACAGGTTTTTTTACAGTTTTTTTTTTTTTTTTATCAGGGTCGAACTCACAACCTCATGCTTGTCAGGCAGGTGCTGTGCTGCTGAGCTAAATCCCCAGCCCCATAGATTTTTAAAACAAGTTTTTCTTTCCTGTCTAAACAAGGAGGACAAAACTTTCCAGGGCATTGGTGAAAATCTTGAAACATGGTGGTGAAGGAAAAACAGAGACAGATATATACAGAAAAATAGAGATTGAGATGGAAAAGGAAACTGGGGAGGAAAAGGATAGTAGCAGCAGTTTAAAATCTACTTTATATTAAAAAAAGGAAAAAGGGCCAGGGTCTTAGCTCAGCCATATAAGCGCCTGCCTGGCAGGTAGGACGTCCTGAGTTTGATCCTGCACAAGAAAAAAAAAAGAAGCAAGGGAAGAAAAACAGATGGAAAGAAAGAAGAAAAGAAAACAATCCAACATTAAATTCAGCAGTCTCATATTAGTAGAATACATTGCACACATATGTCAAGAACGTCTTGAAAATATAGATAATCTGATCAGACATGTGTTCTTGGAAATCAGTAAACAATAGAAGAATTGCAAATGCATGTTGAAAAAAGTACTGCAAATCTGCTCATGGTGGTGCACACCTGTAATCCCAGCCTGGCTGGGCTACAACAGTGAATTTAAGGCCAGCTTGGACTACATAGTAAGACCCTGCCCCATTGGGGCTGGGGACTAAGCACTTGCTTGGCAAGCGCAAGGTTGTTAGTTTGATCCCTGATACCAAACAAAAAAAAACAAAAACAAAAAATACCCTCCCCTCAAAAAAAACTCCCCAAAACAAAAAACCAAACCAAAACAAAAACTTCAAACCAAACCAAACCAACAAACATGAAAACACTCAAAAATAAAAATTATTGGTGGGGATGGTGACCAATGCTTATAATTCCAACACTCAGGAGGCTGAGGCAGGAGGATTATTGTAAGTTCCAGGTCAGCCTGGGCTATAGAAGCTAGTTCAAGGCCAGCCTATACTACAGAGTGAGACCTCGAATGAAAAAAAAAAAAAAAAAAAAAAGGATCTCCCCAGACAAAAATGCATGTTAAACCAAGTTTGAAAAATACAATGATAAATAATATTGATTAGTATGACAACTTCAACCTTTAAAATACCTAGACAATAGAATTCGTAAGGAAATAAATACAAACCTGGAAACACGTATCTGCACCAAACCTAAGATACCAACTCTTAGTGAGTAGAGGGCAGCAAGGATTATTCTACTCAGCCACTGGGGAAACAGTTCACGGAGGTCGGGATCGCCACGAAGTCCCCACTTCTCAATGGGGTTTCCTCACCACCAACCCCTCAGCCCCAGCTTCCGGTCTGCCTCAGCTTACCTGGCTTCCCCGACATGGCAGCCGCAAGACAGGACAAGGATGTGACACGCTGCCTCAGCTATGGCTCCTCAGTTTACCTGCCTGCAGCCTTGGGCTGCCTGGCTTTAATAGTATCTTGAGGTAGCCACACCCCCACCCTAACCCGCCCTACTCCTTCAAGGCCACCGCTTGCCATAATCCACTCCTGCCTGTCTCCAGAACCCAGGCCACCGCTGGTGACCCTTTTAGAAATCCAGCACTCAATCCACAATTCCAAACCCACTTATCTATCGAAAAGTGCTAATACTGGAATGAAACTGGAATGCCCCGCTGCTGCGGCGATGCTAGGGTGACTGGGCTAGCGCAGGATAGAAGGATTTGCAGGCCCCCTGTGGCTTGCGTGCCCCATGTTCACCACCACTGACCTAGGCTGTGCCAGCTGCTGTGCCAGGTGCTGAAAGTCAAGGGTGATTGAAAACACAATCTTAGCAGGGTGTGGCTGTGCACGCCTATAATCTCAGTATTCATGAGGCTGAGACAGGAAGATAGCACAGAGTTCAAGGCGAGCCTGAGTTACATATCTAGATTGTCTCAAAAAAGCCAAAAAGCAAAGCAAAGCAAAGCAAAGCAAAACAAAACAAACACAGCAAACCAAACCAAAACAAAGCAAAAAAAAAAATCCCTGGTCTCAAATAGTAGAGGAAGCCAAATGGAAGTTAGGTATGCAGAAAAGAGAAAATATACAAAAATGTCACTGAGGACAAATGAGTAAATTGACAGTGTGCTGAGAAAATCAATGGATTGGTGACTCAGGCTGGTGAGGGGAGGGCGGGGCTCGCTACAGGGCAGGCAATGCTGGCACCTGTGCTGGTGAGAACCCCTCCCCAGGGCCCTGGAAAGACCCTCCCCATCCAAGCTGGTGGGCAAAGCAGGGAGAGACAGACAGCCTGGTAGATCTGCTCAGGGGACAAGGCAGTTGGATTGGGGGCTGTTGGGAGCCCAGGGAGAGAGAGGCTCTTTCACTTTGTTTTGTTTTCTGGCTCTCGGTGTGTGAAACCCAGGGGCTTCCCACTGACCTATACAGCATCTGCCCTTTGAGACAGGGTCTCCCTAAACTGCTAAATGCCCGACATGGTCTCAAACATGGACTGCTGGGGCCTCAGCCTCCCCAAATGCTAGGATTACAGGCATGGGCCACACACCCAGCTTGAATTTTTTAAAAATTAAGCAAGCACCTCTCTCTCTCTCTCTCTCTCTCTTTCTCTCTCTCTCTCTCTCTCTTTTGTACTGTGGATTGAACTCACCACCTCCCATTTGCCAAGCAGGCACTTAAACCATTGAGCTAAATCCCTGGCACCTAAGCATCTTTCTTCTTTCCTAGAATCTTTTTCTCTGTGTCTGTGTTCATTTTCTTCATCTTTCTGGAGTCATATTTAGTGATTTATTCTCTCATTTCAAAGCAGTTTTCCTCCTTGACATATATTTTTGTGTCATGGATGTGATTTGGTGGATAAGGACAGCCCTATGCAAATAACTGGACTCCCCACACTTGATGTGGCTCCAGCTTCTCTGACCTGGAAATGAGATTGTGGCCATGACTCCTTTGTCCACACCCCAAGTGGCCTAGAGGGGAGAGATCTTAGAAAGAGCAAAACACTCCAGCTCTAAAACATTGCTTGTAGCCCGAGCATAAAACAATGTAATTGGTCCCATTTATGTCTTACAGAAGGAAAATTTAGGAAAAGAGATGTGGTCAGAGGTAGGTGTATCTCTCCAAACATCTGTTTGGAAAGATAAAATGAGCCTTAAAATTTTTTTTTTCTTTTTCTTATTACTTTACTTTTTTTTTTTTTTTTTTGTATCCTGGATCGAACTCATGACCTCGCACTGGCCATGCAGGGGGCTGTGCTACTGAGCTATATCCTCAGGCTAGCCTCAAATTTTCTACACTGATTTGAAAGTCAGCCCTTGGAGTAGCATTGGGGCACTGATGAAAATAGAAAGAGGGTGACACAGTCAAAGGGCGTGGTCCCCAGTTGGAAGGGCTGTTGCAGGAGGTCATATGACAACAGCCTGTCCCTGCTTCATTCGTTCATGTTTAAGAGCTGTTTAAGAGCCCACTCTTGCTTTGATGAGTTAGACATCGAGACTTAGTTACAGGTAGTTCACCCTTCCCCTGCCAAGTGCTGGCACTCTAGGGAAGAAAGCAGCAGTACCCACAGCCACTCAGCACTCCTGACTGCCATTGCTCTGCTCTCATGACCCCCACCAACAGCACTGAATTAGAGGAAGTGTGTCAGACTGGAGAGCCGGAGAATGAGGAAGTGCCACTGTCACTGAAGGATAAAAGAGCCTTCTCCACGAAGGAAGTCTCCAATATAAAGGTCCAGAGACCCAAACACAAGATCCTTTCAGTGTCTCTCATTCAGAGAGGACAGCACTGCAGCTGAGAGACTGTGGGCAAGGGATGGCAGGAAAGATCAAATTGAAGGCAGGTCACAGCCAGACCAGGGCAAGGACTTTTGACTCTGTTCCAAACCAAGTAGAAAGCCCTGTAAGGGGTTCAGGGAACCACAAAAGCTCAGCCCACATTTCTTGCACCTGAGTAATGAGAGAAAAACTGCCCACCCCCTGGAGTGGGCACCTGCTGCTTACTGGTTGGTTTCAGTTTGGGTGTGAGGCTGAAGAGTTTGAAATTTTCATTTCTCAATATTTTCCCATCATGTACCATCTCCTCTGCATACCTCCTCCCTATACTTTTCTTGGTCCTGTTCCTTGCTTTCCCATGAAAGCTTTCATTATGGTTTATGTCTGGGTGTCTCCCCAAAGCCTCATGCAGTCACGGAGGTGACTGAGTCTTGCATTTGTGATTGATTTGTTGGTCTAGTGCTAAAACTGCTGGTGTGAGTGTTGCACCTGCCCAGGGGCAGGAAAATGGCACACAGTGTAAGGGAAGGCAGGAGGCACTTTCTCCTTTTGCCCTTTTTGCTCTAGCTATCTGTGGCCACCATGAAGAGGTGCCCCTCAGCCATGCCACCCTGCCTTGGAATAGGCTGAATATGGAAAGAAACCTCCCAAAACTTTAAGCTAAATAAACCTTTTTTTCCTTCATTTTGAGTGTCAGGTGTTTTGTCTCAGCAATGAGAGAAAAGTAACTGAGATCAGTTTCTTTGATCCCGGAACCAGGCCAGAATTCCTATTTTCTGCTGCCAGGCTTCTGATGCATACTGGTGTTTATTTTGTCAGTGGTGGATCCCAGGTACAATGGGAACAATGGATGTCACACTGCGGTTCTGGCATTGTCTTCTGGAGTTTCTAAATGTCTTTTCCTCTGGCACCCCTGAAACATGTCTGAGTATGAATCAGAAGCAGGGTGGAGGAGAAAGCCAGCTTGTTGCAGGAAAATTCCCAAGTCAAACTGAAAGCAAGACTCTTTGCAGCAAGGGGGTGAGAAGGCTGTGTTTAATCTTTACACTGTGGACTGTGGCGGGATCTTTCCCAAAGGCTATAGCCCTGAGTTTATAAAGAGTTGAGATTATACAACATTTAGAAGTGGGAAGTACAAACCAAGTGACAAAATGTTACATAATTTGTTACACGCAAGGAGTCACATACTGACAGGCTAGCCTTGAATGGATTTGTTGAAACAAAGTTGTTGTTTATCATAAAACAGAAACACTGTAGGACCAAGGGGAGGGAACCCTTACAGGATGAGCATAGTTAAAGGTGTCCTTGACTAGCTCAGGGTGTCTTAAAACATAGGCAATTATTCTGACTCAGTGCTTATCAGAGGTATGCAGTTGAGCTTTAGATACTTTCAAGGTCAGTTAACTTCATTAGAAACAGCCGAAACTTGGTCAGAGACCTCTAATTGCTCTCTAAGTTGTGTCATGAAATACCTGTATGTTTGCTATTTTATAAATGTGTTCTTACATTATAATTGTGCCCCAATGGGCTTAGGGCCAGCCCACGGAGACTGGTGTCACCAGATTTGGTACAAGGGCGAGCCTGGGGCACCTGTGTGTGCCTGAGGCCTCTGTGCTGCTTCCCTCTAGCAGGGCAGACTCCGTGTGGGTGTGGTGGGCAAGTGCAGTGACCCCTGAGGCAGCTCCACAGTCTTCTGGCTCTGCCTTCTGCTCTGGACATTC
>PVLA01005560.1:71454-143592 GCA_004027455.1 Hydrochoerus hydrochaeris
CTTGGCGTGGATGCTGGATCCTGGAAGGGCCTCCAGCAGGGCTGCTGCCTGGAAGAAAGGGCTTTTTCACTAGGCACCCTGTGCTAGGCACACTCTTCCCTTGTTCCCTTCTGTTGCAAGTGGGAGAGGTCTACACTCAGCTACACGTGACCACTAGTCAGGTGCCCATGAGAGAGAACATCCCCCACTCCTGGGCCAGCCTGGCCTTTGTGAAGGCCACCACTGCTTCACCACCACCGGCCTCAGGTGCTGGTCAGAGCTGTGAGGATTCTGAGGGGCGTGGGAGCTGCTGTCCTGCCCAGGAGGTGCTCACAAGCTGAAGGCAGAGGGTGGGGAGGAAACGTGGTCCAAGCAACCGTCACAGGAACCAGGCAGAATTGGTCATAGGCTTCTGCGTGAGGGAGAAGGGGCAGTTTAATTCTGCCTGGGATCCAGAAAATGAATTTTTGCCTGGAATCTAGACTATAAGGGTAACAAAATCTCAGTACTCAAGATAAGCAACGTTGTTGTTTCAAATCCATTTTATTCAAACATACAAAGGAAAAATAGAAAATATCTGCAATAACATTTGGAAGCACCTCAATGAGGGGGTAACCATGGTGCATACAGTGTGCCTTGTCATCCCCAAATCATTCCCCCAGAGTGCAAGACATCTGCCTTCAATTGTCTGGATAATACCCATACAAATCTTTCTCTCAGTGATCTCAGAGAAGTCAATGGTATAGCCATCTTAACTATTTTTATATACACATATGTACACATATACATGTTTTTTCTTTCTGCTTGTCACACTAATGAAACAATAAGATTTTTACACATATGTGTCTTATTTATTTCACTAATGAGTATGTTCTCAAGGTGCTTCCATTTACCTTTAAAAGTATCCATTTTATCCTTCTTTATGGCTGAGTAGTACTCCATTGTATAGAAATACCACATCTTTGTTGTCCATCACTTACTCAATGGGCATTTAGGTTGCTTCCAAAATCTGTCTATTATAAACTGTGCTGTTATAAACAGGGGTGCACATATATCACTGTGGTATAATGTTCTTAATTCTTTTGTAAAGATACCCAGAAGAGCAATAGCTGGGTTAAATGGGACCTCCAATCCTAGTTTTTTGAGGAATCTCTACACTGATTCCCACAGTGGTTGCACCAGTGTGCATTCCCGCCAACAGGGTGCATTCCCGCCAACAGCGGAGAAGGGCTCTTTTTACCCTCCAGCCCCTCCAGTATTTGTCATTGCTTGACTTCTTGATGCTAGCCATTCTTTCTGGGGTGAGGTGGAATCTCAGTGTTGTTTTAATTTGCATCTCTTAAATGATTAGTGATGTTGAACATTTTTTCATGCATTTGTTTGCCATTTGTATGTCATCATCTCTCAAGTGTGTATTCATCTCTGATGGCCAGTTTTAGATTGGATCTTAGAATTTGGGGGTCTGATTTTTTCAATTCTTTATATGTTCTAGCAAGAAGTCATATATCTGAGGGACAGTTGATAAAAAATTTTTCCTATTCTGTGAATTTTCTTTTCACTCTCTTGGTTCTTTTGCTATGCAGAAGCTTTTTAATAAGGTGAGATTCTATTTTTTGATTCCTTGTACTATTACCATGTGCTCTGGACTTTGTTCATGAAGTCTCTGCCTACCCCTTATGTGTCAAAATTTCTATTTTGTCTTCCAGTAGATTTAGCATTTCTGTTTTAATATTTATGGGTTGATCATTTTGAATTTAGTCCATGGTGATAGACATAGGACTAGTTTTATTAATTTGGAAATGATAATCTTTATCTCAATCTGATAAAGGCCATTTATGAAAAAACAACCACCAGCATCATACTGAGGACAAAAATGAAAGCTTTCTCTCTAAAATCAGGAATAAGACAGGGATGTCCACTGTCTCTGTTCTTATTCAACATAGTCTTAGAAACATTTTTTTTTTTGCAGTATTGGGGATCGAACTCATGACCTCGTGCTTGCCAGGCAGGCGCTTATGCCACTGAGCTAAATCCCCTGCACTAGTCTTGGAAACTTTAGCTGGAGCAATTAGAGAAGAAAAAGAAATAAAAGGAATAAAGATAGGAAAGTAGACAGTTAAGCTATCATTATTTACAGATGACATGATACCCAAAAACTCCACCAAAAGACTTCTACACTTGAAAAGCAAATTCAGTAACATAGCTGGTTACAAAGTCAACAGTCAAAAAGCAATAGCCTTCCTGTACACAACAAACTTACGGAGAGAGAAATCAGGGAAAGAGTACCTTTTACAATAACATCCAAATAAATGAAATACCTAGGAATCAATCTAACAAAGGAGGTAGAAGACCTCTACATTGAAAAACTACAGTACTCTGAAAAAGGACATTGAAGAGGATATTAGAAAACGGAGAGATATCCTGTGCTCTTGGTAGGAAGAACCAATATAGTGAAAACTGATCCAGCCCGCGGATCAATCCGTGGGTCTCACCTGGAGAGGGAACGGGGATGGTGGGCGGGGCAAGAGGAGAGACGGAGACAAGTCGAGCAATTCCAATCAAGTCTCCTTTATTGATATAGGGCACAGGGCTTTTATAAGTGTGGGGGGTGCGAAACATGGAGCTGGGCAGGGTAAGCACGTTGCGTGTCCGCTGAATAGCTAGAGAGCAAGATCTACCCAAATAAGGACAAGCTAGAGGAAGGAAGCTGTTGCTAGGTAGGGGTACGTGGTAACCATGACTGAGCCCTCGTCATATCCGCTAAATGCAGGAGAGGGTCATGGGTAATGTAGGCTGACACAGAATGCCCTCAGGCAGGAGGGGCGGGATGGTGGCAAAGCCTTGAGCCGCTCCCTACAGAAAACGGCCATACTTCCAAAACTGTTACACAGATTCAGTGCAATCCCAATCAAAATTCCCATAGGATATCTCACAGAAATAGAGAAACCAATCCTAAAATTCACCTGGCACCAGAAGAGACCTAGAATAGCAAAGGCAATCCTGGGCCACAAAGACAAGACGGGGCATCACAATTCCTGACTTGAAACTTATACTGTAAAGCTAGTATGATAAAAAAAAAAGTGTGGTACACACACACACACACACACACACACACAAACCAAAATAGACCCGAAGATCAATAGGACACATTGGAAGATGTAGAAACAACTCCAGATACACTCAGCCACCTTATCTGTGACAAAGTGCCAAATATGTTTATTGGAAGAGAGTTAGCCTGTTTAATAAATGGTGCTGGAAAAACTGGCTCCACACATGCCCAAGATTAAACCTGGATCCATGTCTTTCACTATGCACTAAGCTAAAATCAGAATGGATCAAAGATCTTAATATTAAAACAGAAATGTTAAGTCTTCTGGAGGATAGAGTAGGTAAAACTCTTTTTTTCTCAAATCAGACACAAATACTTTTTTATTTATGGGGTATCATTTTATACCAATTCCACTAAAACCTAAAACCAGTATGCTGTACTCAGGTTGGCTGGCATAACAGTATGTTAGTTAGTCTGGGAGTAAGAGGACTTGCACACTTTTATGAATGTAATGCAAATATTGATGACACGAAGCACTCACAATTGTAGGTTAGCTGTTGTTCATTTAACAGTAACCCCCAATAGAAGTTACTTTTGGAAAAAGCAGCCCACATTTTGGTCTCATTTACAGATACCCAGCATTTTAGTTGGTCAGAGAGTTCTACACATTTATTATACAACTTAGGTAAGAATAAAGAATAAAGCTTATAGAGGTGTCTTAACAGTTGTAGGAATAAAAACTGAAGGCACAAATTAACTTTTAAAGCCTCCTGTAAAACTTCAAAAGCACTGTCAGAATGGGGACCAAGAGGCAAAAGAAATCTGTTGTTAAACCAGAATCTAGAGGTCTGTCTAGAGTTATAAAAATTTAATTCAAAGATCATGCTTGAAAAAAGAGGCACATAACATGACAGTGGGTGTTTATGAGAAACTGAACAATGAAACTTCTGACTTGAAAACTTATATTCCCTAAAACAGGGCATTGAAAAGTGGGCTTCAAAACACAAGGCAAGGGCTGGGGATTTAGCTCAGTGGCATAAGCACCTGCCTGGCAAGTGTGAGGTCATGAGTTTGATCCCAGTTACAACAAACAAACAAACAAACAAACAAAAATACACAAAGCAAGACAGAAAGAATGTAGACACGGGTGGCAACGAAAAACCAGAAAAAAGCACTCTAATTTATTAGCCATTAGCCCATAAATAAGTGATTGATGGATTGTTCATTACTGTGTAACTTAGGCACCTTTTTAAGAAAAGTGTCTTAGGGCTCTCCCTTAAAAATATGTAAAGTAAAGAAAACCAAGAGCAAGCACTTGGCAAGCAGCAGTCACAGAGGCTTATTTTTCAAGGTAGTTCAGAGACTGTTTTCTCAATATGCACCATTATCCCACTGGAATGCTTACTTTCCTATCATATGTCAATCATAGAATTGTTTTCACTTGGGTTTTCTCTCATCAAAATGTTCACTGTGGATGAAATGTACCATCTCTCTCTTGTTACACTCTTTTTAGTTTAGGATTAACTGTGCTTCATGTTTAAAAAATTCTCCAGATTCTAACATTGAAAAGAATTTCATCTATGATTTATATTTGCTTTCAGCAAAGCAGAGGTTGATCAAATGTAAGACCTGCTGCCTTTCAAGTGTGCCAGTTAAACATTTCACTGTGGGGCATCTGAAAATAATTCAGCTCTCCACAGATCTAAACCTGACGATGGCAACTGCACTGTAATAACAAGCATGAACTGGACCACCTTTCAGTGAGGCAGTCTCGATCACCTTTTGATACTACTGACATTTGCTTTTCTTTCCAGATATTAATTTATGCAAACTGATATAAATCTCTAAGGTTAAAAGTGAGACTAAAAGCAACGAATGGCTAAGTGTGATTATTTACTGTTGTTTTTAAATCTTCTGTTTTATTTCACAGCAAACCAAACCTTATTGTTCATAAGAAAAAGGAAATAGCTGCATTCTACCATGTCATGAATTTGAATATGTACACATAGTATGTATACAGAATTTCTGTGTTTGGTGGTTCAGTTAGGGAAAAAAATAATGTGAAAATCAGAACACCATTTGCAAAGAAACTGTAAAACAATAGTCAAGAGTAGCATTGTCTGTGTGCTTTACTCATTTACCATTATTTAAAGGTTCACATTTAATCTAAAAACATGTTGGCCAATAACCCAAATCATTGCATGCTCAAGCGTGTGTATTGCCCACAACCACAGCAATTACTGGCTCAAATGCACCTTAGCTCTATACTTGGTTAACTCATGAGACCTTTGGATGTATGTTCACAAAATGTTAGGGACCAGGTTAGTCATTCAATAGCACCAGACAGGTGGGGTGAAAACGTGTAATCTATACCTTTTCTCAAGGCCAAAAAAAAAAAAGACATAAAATACAAATCTAAACATACCATCCTTGTTTCCTCATACACATAGAGATAATGACTATCACTCCTCTGTACAAATGACTCAGGTAATGACAAGTGGCCCCTCCAGGAAAGGTCCTAGAGTTTGACAAGGGTTAGCTCACTGCTGGTGGTTTTGTGGCCACTGTCTGCAATAAACACATTGCCAGGAAAATCCTAGCATGAAATAAACAAACAAAACACCTCTCACTTATAGTTTCTTTAAAAAAAAAAACCTCAAAAATTAGATACTGTGAAATATTACTAAAATATCCAAGCCACAAGTAGCAGTGCTCTGTGGTTATAAATTCCCAGGGAGCCAGTATATTTTCATGGAAGCAGCAAAATAAACTTTAGTCAAAGCAGCATAAAGAGCATCAGCAGACCACTGGATGGAGGAATTCAAAAGGGCAAAAAAGGAAAAATCATTAAAGCTGATGAGAATTTAAGTTTGAAGTTCTCAAAAAGGTGCAATTTCAATTTGTTCATTTGTACTTGTATTCAAGTTACTACAGTTTCAACATTGAAAAAAAATTGGATCTTGCATGGTGAAACTCGTTTGTGGTATATTACATGGTCAATAAGTACAACTTGCCTTATTTCAGAATGCTGATATCATCAAGTAAAACAAATGATATTTGACATGAGCCACTCACTGAAAAGTTATTACTCCTACCTCCTTTTCCAGAAACTGGTCTTTTTTTTTTTTTTTTGTCTTTTTGAGACAGGGTCTCTCAATGCAGTTCAGGCTGGCCTTCAGCTCACTTTGTAGCCCAGGCTGGTCTCGAACTCACAACGATTCAACTTCCCGAGTGCTGGGATTACAGGCGTGAGCCACCATGCCCGGCTTTTTTTTTTTTTTTTTTTTTGGTCTAACTGGCCTCTTTTAAACAGTGAGGTTTATTCTGACAACATTTGCTCCCAGTAACAGTGGCTTTGTCTTGTTTTCTGAAATGCTACATTTGAGACCAAATAAAATATAACTGACTGGTTCATTTGAATAAAGTGACTAGAAATACACCACAGATATTTTTACAAAACATTTCTGCAGAAATAATCTGTAGGCAAAGAAGCTTTTTATACACATATACAAAATTTAAGCAGCAGTATATACATAATCACAGTGAGGATGCTGGCAAATTCACCAAGTGGTAGTGTAAATACAAACTTCCTGGAAAGCAGACTTCCAAGAGAATAATGCCACACAGCATGCAGAGCTGACCCATTCAAGAGCAAACACCAAAACCTGCCTGCAAAAGGGAGCCAAAAGGCAATGTATGGCTAATGGGTGACATAACTGTGGTAACAGCCACTGTCTCACTGCTATGCATGTAGTCCTAGGACATCTGTTTATCTTCATACCACTCCACAAACTCCTCCAAAAAGACTGGCCAAGCTCCATCTTCATTGTAGTTGCTGAGGTCAAGATTAATTCAAGCACATTGCACCACTGATCTTTGTTAATCACTTTTTATTTTGATTGCTCTAAGGACTGATGAAAAATTGCAAGAAAGAGGCCAGATTTGTCCTAATAAGAGTCCCAGCATGTTGTTGGTAGTGTTTGTGTCTAGGCTGCTCAGGTCCTTTTCCTGCGCAAAGTCAAGTGCATATCTATAAATAAGCTTAAAGTGTGTAGAATCATTTAATAGTGATCTCAAGCAATCCAAAGAATTTCTGAGTTTTTCTGTTGAATCATTTTGTAAATAAGTCATTCCTGTTAACCATTCTTGTAGAGTAAAATCACCCATGTTTTGTGCATCCAGTTTCCAAGCTAGGACAAACATAACTACACCCTCAGGTTCTACACTAGTGTCTTCACATGATTTCTCCATTTCTTGGGGACCTACATATCCTCAGTACCTGCATATTCACAGAACCACCTAAGCATAGGCTTACTTGAGAAGGCCTCTTCTTCAGTCTTAATTCTAGCTGAATGAGTATTTTCGATACATGCTATCACATCTCCTCTTCTTGGCCAATAAGTTGTCTCCAGAGGCAGGTCTTCTCTTTTTCCTTGGGGTATCACTTTACTAAAGCAGCCTGAAGAACTGCAAGACTGTAGGCTTCCTGTTTATTGATCATCTTGGCCAACCTCTTGGGTTAGACTTAGCTTATTAAGGGTGTGGTAGATCTTATGGACATTTGCCAGTGTTGAGAGATGAGAGTTCAGCTCAAAGTTGACAGTTGCAGCATCTGAGTGCATTTCCAGGCAGCTCACATGCCACCTGGGCTTCCGCACTTGCCTCAGTATACCCTCGATTCCCCCAGGACTAATCGCACCTCTGCTGGGAGCTGGGGAGCAGCCACCAGGCACTCTGGGCCAGCCCATCACTCAGAGAAGGTGAAACTCTTGAAGACACTGGTGTAAGCACAGACTTAATGAACAAAACTCTGATGGCACAGGTACTATCACAAAGAATTCACAACTGGGATGTCTCCCTGAAGAGCTTTTGCACAGTATAAGAAACCACCTACACAGTGAAGCGACAGCCCACAGGGTGGGAGAAAATGTTTGCCAGCTGTACCTCAGACAAAGGATCGGGAACATATAAAGAACTCAAAAAACTCAGTCCTCCCAGATTTAAAGAACCACTCCAAAAATGGGCATCTGAGGTGAACACATACTTCTCAGATGAAGAAATACAAACCGCAAATAAATATGTGAAAAATGTTCAACATCACTGGTCATTTGAGACATGCAAATTAAAACAACACTGAGGAGTTACCTTGTGGCCTGGAGCCCTAGGTCGCCTGCAACCAGGCTCTGTGACAGAGCACAGCGAGGTGGAGTTGGGCCTGCTTGCAGCCCCTGCAGGAGGCATGGGGCACCTGAGGTGGGGGGGAACCTAGGTTTGTCAGCAGCCTCCTGTGTACTTTGGATGCAGAGCGCGCTATATGGCTCACACAGGCCGACCCTCACCTGTGGGAGAAGGCCGCAAGTGTGACTATCAGGAGGTGACATGTTCGGTGTTTCCCTGTTGGCTGGATACCGCAGCAGGGAGCTGGATAACGCAGTTATTTTGATTTTGCATCAGATCGAACTCCTGGCCTCAAGCTTGCCAGGAAGGCCCTGTGCAGCTGAGTTGTATCCCAGCCCCTTGCCCAGTCTTTTACCTTGGTGCAAAAATACACAAAGCAGCCGGGCATGGTGGCTCACTCCTTTAATTCCAGCACACGGGAGGCTGAGGCAGGAGGATCATTGCAAGTTTGAGACCAGCCTATGCTACAAAGTAAGCTCAAGGCCAGCCTGAGCTGCATAGTGAGACCCTGTCTCAAAAAGACAAAAAAAAAAAAAAAAAAAAAAAAAGAATACGATATGAAGAACAGTGATGCCCTCTCAAGAAAGCAAAGTGTCTCTCATTGGTCATGATGATGACATGGAAAGTGAAGCGAGAAAAGTATCACCTTTTCCTGGAACATTGAAATTGATGTTTGAAGAACTGGAGGGACAAAGACAAGAGAACCAAAAGAAGCAAACAGAAGAGGAAGCCAGACAGCATTTAGAAGAAGAGAAATGAGCCTTGGAAGAAGCCGAGAGGCAGATGGTAAGTGAAAGGAGGAAAACCAAGACACAGAAAAGAATTTTAAAGAGTATTGCTGGGGTAAACTCAAACTCAGTTTTGAGGAAATAGAGAAACAATGGAGAGAAGAGGAGAAAGGAAACAGAAGAAGCCAGAGAATAGAGGAAGGAAAGAGGGTGGAGGCTGAGGCGAGGAGGAGCATGGCAGGGACTCTGGCTCCCCAGGGATGTATAGAACAACCTCTCAGGAATCTTTGACACCGGGAAAACCAGAAATCAATTTTGAAGAATTTTATTAAAACAAAATTGGAAGAAGAAAAACCATGAACAGAACAGGAACCGAAGCATAAGCTAGAAATGGAAAAGCAGGAATTTGAACAACTGAGACAAATGGGAGAGGAAAAGCAGGAAAATGAAACTTTTGAACTGAGCAGAGAATAGGAAGAATTAATCAAATTAAAGAGAAGTGGTTCTATTCAAGCTAAAACCTAAAAAGCAACTTTGTAAAACTGGGACGATTGTCTGAGAGAGAAATACAGAGAAGGACAGAAGAGGAGCGAGCGAGGGGGAGAGCGACTGACCTTGAGATTAAAGAGCGAAGAGCGGACACCGCCAGAGGAGGGAGACGCTGATGCCAAGCCTGCAGAAAACGGGGAGGCTCCATTCACTCACCAAGTGAATGTGAAAGCTGGATTTGAACAGATGGCTAAGGCAGGAGAAGAAGGAGAACACAGGAGAATCGAAGGACAAAAGTTACTAAGAGTGCAGTTTATACAAAAAGAAATCGATGCAGCAGTACAAAAGAAAAGAGCAGGAAGAGGAGGAGGGTAGCATGAATGGCTCTACCATTGACGATGAAGAGCAGAGCAGATCCGGACTCCACGGTTTAAGAAGCCACTGAAACACATGTCAGCTGTGGACAGTGAGCCTGTGGTATTTATGGTCAAAGTGACAGGAGACCCATAGCAGAAATCACGTGGTGGATTGAAGGAGACGTGCTTCAGGACAGGGAAGACTATCAATGTATTGAAAGAGGAGAAAGGGCCTGGCGTGGAGGCTCATGCCTGTAATCCCAGCATTTAGGAGGCTGAGGCAGGAGGATTCTGGGAGTTCAAGACCAGCCTGGGTTACAAAGTGAGCTCAAGACCTGCCTGAATAGAGACTCTGTCTCAAAAAGACAAAAAACAAACAAACAAACAAACAAAAAACAAAAAAAAAAAGAAGAAAGAAAGAGGAGAAAGGTGCTGCCTCTGCTATCCAGAAGCTTTCCCAGAAGATGGAGGAGAGTGTATGTGTAAAGCAGTGAATGATAAAGGCTCTGCAGCTGGTATTCTTACCATTGAGAGTAAGAGTTAATCAGTCTTTTAATCTTCTCCTCTATTGATACTGTGCTTTTCTTTCAAAAATAATTTTTTTCCTTTTTTAGCTGACTACTAGTCTCCCTTTTCCCCTTTCAATTCTCTCTCTCCCCAACTTTTTTTACTACATCCATCTTTCCTATGGTTGGGCCAAAAAGAAGTGCCACTAGGTTGACTTAATTCTTTTTCCTAACAGTTTTCAAAACAGAAGCTCATCTAAAGAATGGCTTCTTCTCCAAGTGAGCATCAGGTTTGTCACCATATTCTGAAAAGTCAATGAAATGCACCTAAGGGGGGAGATTTATTCCATTATTTGATGAAAAATTAATACAAAAATGTGTATTTCCTCTAAGTTTTATATCAGTTATATATTTTTTAAAGTTTTATTTAAAGGGGGGGAAGCAAAACAGAAAAAAGGGTAGAAACAATACAGAATTTCAAAAAAAAATAAACAGTAAGAAATCACTATTTGATACATTACATATTGTCTTCTTGGATATAGTTGTTCAAGTTACAAAATTAAAGCATACAAAGTGGACATTCAAATAGTGAGGCTGCAAACAGTTCTGTTCACCAATCCAACAAAAACTTAGTAACGTGGTTATCAATCCTACACACTTAAGTATACATACAGTTATCTCCTTTAGAGCACTTTCTTTTCCTCCTCTTGCTTTTTAAAATTTTTTTTTTGTTTAAAGAAAAATTTTGAAACAGAAAGACTGTAGAAACAATACAAAATCTCAAAAACAAAACAAAACAAAAAATAGTAACCAGTAAGAAATCACTAGTTGATAATTACATACTTTCCTCTTAGATGCAGTTGTTCAAGTTACAAAAGTAAAGTCCACAAAGTGGACATCCAAACAGTGAGACTGCAATCAGTTTTGCTTATCTATCCAACTAAAATTTTAGCAACATGGTTATTAATTTCACACACTCAAACATATATGCAGTTATATCCTTTAGAATACTCTCTTTTCCTTTTTTTTCTTTACAATAACTATAATCCATTCTCGTAAAACACTTAGACGTTCTACACATGTATAAGTCTCTATACATATACCTAGCCTTTCTGTATTAGAGGGAGAAACAAATCAAAACAAGTCAGCAATACAAATTCCTAGAGAAACATGAAATGAAAAGAACATACAAAAACACAACACTAGGTGATCTATGGTAGTCACTATGATGTCTCTTTTTATTTTCAATAAAATTGTCTATATCATCAAATATAGTATAAACTTAGCATTGCATTACACTATTAATAAAATCTAAACATTGGAGACATTATAGGACTTCAAAGGCATTTAACAATCAAACCAGAATGGGTATCCTATTGAATCCTGTCATCTTCAGAGTAGTTGCCCCTACTCTCAGACTCGACACTCTCAAGCATACCAGATTCAAATAAAATCAGTCAAGATAAAACAGTGATACAACCAATCTTCTGTGTCTTATCTCTGCCATGCTATTTTTCTGTTGTTATTTGTTTACTTTTCTCCTTCATTCCACTGTCTGCCCCTTTCTTTGAGGCCTTTCTGCCATTATTCCTGGAGCCCTGGTGATTTTCTTCTCTCTCTCTAGAATGTCCTTCAGTATTTTTTGCAGGGTTGGATTGTGGTCACAAACTCCCCCAGTTCCTCTTTGTCGTGGAAATATCTTTTCTCTCCATTAATTTTGAGAGACAGTTTTGTGGGGTACATCATTCTGGGTTGGAGGTTATTTTCTTTCAGGGCTTGGAATATTTCGCTCCGAGCTCTTCTTGATTTGATGGTTTGCATTGAGAAGTCTGCTGTGATTTTGATGAGTTTTCCTTTATAGGTAATCTGTTTCTTTTCTCTGACCACTTTTAATATTCTGTTCTTGTGATGGATTTCTGGGATCCTGATTATTATATGTCTGGGTGTAGATCTATTTTGGTTGTAGCTGGCTGGAGTTCTGTATGCCTCATTTATCTGAACTTCACTTCTGTTACCTATGTTTGGGAAGTTTTCCTTAATTATTTCTGTGAATAGACTTTTTATTTCATTTGTATTTGTTGCTGCATCTTCATTCACATATTTTATTCTTAGGTTATAAATCCTCTTATCATCTTCTAGCCTTTGTATTGTTGCTTCCTGGTTCCTTGTTATTTTTAAGAGATTCTTCCTTTTATGATCATACTTTGCAAATCTATCTTCAAGTTTTGAAAGTTTGTCTTTAGTTTCTGTTAAAAGATTTTGCCAGGTTTCAATGAGTTTTTAATTTCCTGATATTCTCTTTGGATCTGTTTCATATATTCTAGGTTTTGTTTATATTCTTCATCAAAGGCTTCTCTCCTTTCTCTGGGTTCCTCTATTCTTTCATTTGTGTCTACTTGAGGATTACTCAGGACTTCTTTTATTAATCTTCATATATCTTGCTTAACCTGAGTTAGAATTTCAGATTTCAATTTGACGATGAGGTCACAGATCTATTTCTTTATTTCCGATGAGGCTGTCTCTGACATTACAGGTTTGCTGTTCTCAACCTCCTCTGCATTTACCTCTGTTGGACTCACTTTTCCTGGTTCTGCAGTTGGGGACCTTTTGCTCTTTCTCTGTCTTGTCATGTTTTCGTCCCCCTTCAGACAGGTGGGTGGTGGAGGTCTCTGGGCCTTTCCTATTGCTTACAGTTTTTCTGCAGCACACTTGCTAGGGAAGTACCGCCCCCCAGTCTGCTGCGGATCTGCAACCTGCACACTGAGAGCTGGCTCCTCCCTCTAAACCAGTCAACCAGTTTATGCTTCAACAAGTTTGTGTGTTTCCTGGGGATGTCACTGGCCCAGAAAAGCCTTGTCCTTGGCTATTGGGTTTCAACCAGGGGCATGGCCCTGCCCGAGCAGTTCCCACCAATCTGCTTTGGACTAGGAGTCATCAGTGCATGCTGCCTCAGGTTTTGATTCAAGCTGGCCCTGCCCAACTCCAAAATGTCACCCAGCCAGTCCTCCCGATTTGGGGATTCCAGTTCCCATCACTTACCAAAGTTCATGCAGCTTGACTGTCTGTTTCCACTCCCTGTCTCAGTGCCTCCTCCAGCCAAGGGACTGGAGCTAACCAACCCCCGCTCTCAGCAAGGCCGCGATCTCAGCTTGATCATGAGTCACCTGACTCTCAGACGTGCCAGTACAGTGATCGGGGCTTGCCCAGCTCCAGCCCTCTGTCCATGCCTCTTCTTCTTTCTTTTTTCTTTTTCCTCGGTTTCTTCCTGGGTCGTGAGAATTCCTCTCCTTTTGTTTGGCTTTGTCCATGTTGCCAGATTCCAGCATCTGAGTTGTTTTTATTTATTTATTTTCCTCAGAGAGGCTCTCTTATCATGCCGCCACTCAGTTGGCCATCTTGCAATCCCTAACAGTTATATTTTTAAGGTATACATTATTTTTGCATGAAAGAATGTCATTTATGGTCTTTGACATCTACATTATTCTGAAATAGCTAAGGCAATGGAATTGGAACCTACAAATGGGTGGGCTTTTTCATAGGAGTACATAATTCTGACCATGGTAGTTTCAGTCTTTCTGAAGCAGATCTATCAAGGGGAAAGAGAGCATGGAGAGAAACAAACTTCAAAGTAAGATATTTAGAATCTGCCAGACAAAATTTGATAGAAACTAGTGTTGTGAATATTTAATATGTACTATTTAAATGTTTACTATACAAACTTATGCAACAAACTTTTGTTGTGATCTTATCTGAACAAGTTATATTTTAATGAAGAAAGTTTGTATTAATAGTTCATGCAGGAGAAAAGATTTATCATCACTGAAGCTTTCAAGATCTAAGAGGATTAGACCTAGAAGTGCAGCCTTCAATGTAAAATTCTAGCCTTTAAGTTTATAAATAATTAGCTCTTCTCTCTCATCAAGTTGTTTTATATTTTAATTTTCTGAAAGACAATTCTATTTTACAATATGAAGCCATAATAAAGTAACTTGTTTATTAAAGGGAAAAATGAGTCTTTCCTCAAAGACTTGTGTGATCAAAGGCTTATTAATAACTTCATTGTTCTCACAGTATGTAACCCTTAAGGCTAAGTATAAGGTAGAAAAAAAGGTTTTACTATGTATTATATGTATCAAAGACACATTATACTCATAATATTTGTCAATATACATTTACTTTTTTATTGAGACCATATTGAACACAAAATCACAGCAATCATGTGTCCTTTGCATACAATAATTAAAGCAAACTAAACCACAAAAAAACCAACAAAAAATCCACACACGTAAAAAAACTCATTGAGATTCGACCTCACCACAGAAAGAATGGCTAGCAAGAACATCAAGCAAGATATCAAGCAAGAACATCAAGCAAGATATCAAGCAAGAACAAATGCTGGCAGGGCTGTGGGGAAAAAGGAACCCTTCTCCACTGTTGGGGAAGGCAGACTGGCACAATCACTGTGGAAATCAGTGTGGAGATTCCTCAAATCTAGGACTAGAAGTTCCATTTAACTCAGCTATTCCCTTTCTGGGTTTCTTCCCAAATAATTAAAAAACCATACCACCGTGATATATGTGCACCCATGTTTATAGCATCACAGTTTAGAATAGTCAGAGCTTTGAAACAACTTAAATGCCCATCAAATGAGGAATGGATAAAAAAAGTTGCGGTATTTTTATACAATGGAGTACTACTCAGCCATAAAGAAGGATAAACTGAAGACTTTTATAGGTAAATGGATGCAATGTGAGAACATACTCTCTAGTGAAATAAATAAGTCACACGTGTAAACATCATACTGTTTCATTAGTGTGAGAAGCTGAAAGAAAAAAGATATGTATATGTGTTTGTACATGTGTGTATACATATGCATATATAAAAATAGCTAATCTAGTTATACTACTGATTTCTGTGAGTTCATTGAAGAGGAAGACTTGTGCTGGTATTGTTTGGACAATTGAATGCAGATGTCTTGGCTCTGGGTGGATGATTTGGGGATGACAATGCACAAAGTATGTACCATTGTTGCCCCCTGATTGATGTGTTTTGAAATTCTGTAGTTTTTATTTATTTTTTATCCTTGAAAAAAACTGAATTTGAAAAAAAAAATAAGAGAGAGAAACTTATGTGCCTGTCATAACAGTCAGAGGATTTGGATGAATGTAAATGTGAAACATGGGAAATCTCGCCTGTTGTACATACCTGCTCATCCCACGTGGTGATCAGTGAACTGTGCATGTGGGACCCAGGCACAATCTCCTCCCTCATGGACTGAAGGGTAGAGTGGGGTCTGGACACCCTGGAGGGTGTCAGGGAATGGCCTGGGAGGGGCCAGAATGGTGTGGGGCTGTGGGGGCGTGGTCTGGGGGCGGGGCCTGGGCTCAAAGGCAGTTTCTGATCAGAGGAAGGTGCTCCAGGGAGTCCTAACTCCCTGCAAATCCAAGTGAGTGGGCAAGAGCCTTTCACTTTTCTTCCTGTGGTAATCAACTCCTGCTTATCAAACCCTCTAGGAAGTCTCTGAATTCTCAGGCTTTTACAGAGCACATTGGAAACTACTGCATTACTGTAAAATGCTTACATTCTGCAGATGAGGACACTGAGGCCCAGAGAACCCAGAGAGGGTACTAGTCTGCTGAGTGTCACACAGCTTGTTAACCACAGTCATGGCCTGATTTTCAGGTCTTTATTCTAAGCCTTGGATTCTTTCCACCATATCAGGAGATTTCACCAGGTGCTCCATGGAGGAGCACCAGGGACTCCACCAGCCACAGGAGGGAGGGGCATCTGGTAATCAAATAGCTAAAACACTGCACTTTATTTTTTTCACCATCTGATTTTGTTTGAAGAAGAGGCAATTAAAAATAGTGCGCAACTACACCTGGGCATGATGGTGCATGTCTGTTATCCCAGAGCTCGGGAAGCAGAGGCAGAAGAATTACAAGTTCAGCAGCAGTGTAGCCTACATAGTGAGTTCAAAGCTAACCTCAACTATGTAGCAAGGCCCTGTCTCAGAAAATAAAAAATAAACAATTGTGTTCAATTCTCATTACTGAAAATTCTCCTCTGGGAAAAAAAAATTCTCACAGGGAGAAAACAATATAACCACAATAATCTGGGTGTGGTGGCACAGACCTGTAATTCCATCACTTTGGGAAGCTGAGGTAGGATGACCGCAAATTCCTGCCTAGCCCGGGTAACTTAGCAAGGCCCTATCTCAATATAGTTGGAATCCGGGTGTGGTGGCACTTGCCAGTAAAGCCAGCATTCAGGAGACTGAGGCAGAAGTATCACCTGGAGTTGGAGGTCAGCCTGCACTATATAGCCAGACCCTATCTCAAACAACAACAATGAAAACAAAAACCTAAAAAGAGAGTTGTGGATGTAGCGCAATGTGCTGCCCTTTGTTCAAACTGCAATACCACAAAACCAAAACAAAACCACAAGAATCTCAGATCATTGAAGAGGCTAAGCCAGGAGGATTGCAACTTCAAGACCAGCCCATTCTACAAAGTGAGACCCTCTGTCCCTGTGCCCCCCTAATTACAATGCCTATCATGAAAAGAAAGGTATTCCATTCTAGGAACTGTTGAAAGGGCTTTCATTAAACTGACTCAGAGTATCCTGATAACAGGATACACATTCTTTATTCTCACTTTCCTGAGACTCACAGCTGTTCCCTGACTTGCCTGAGGTCATACAATGGTGGCCAGGATTTATGTCAGGACTGAGTGTTGAGGCCTTGTTTTAACGACCTTGATCTCCACTGGCCTGCTTTAAAGACACAGCAGTGCCACTGGATAATAAGCCCACTGGCCTCTTTCTTTGTGGGGGGACAGAGGCTGCTCCTTGGGATTGGGCTTCTCTGGCTGTGCCATCCCTATGACATTTGGCCACAGCACCAGTCTCTTATTTCACCTCCTTTAGGACAAACTCACTTGTTTCTGGTGGGGACTTTCTTTACTTGTCCTAAAACTCCATGGATTTTGTCTCCCAAATAGCATTTTTTATGTTTCCCTTCTCCCAATGTGGAAATCTGACATAAAACCAACTGGAAAATGCTTTGCACCAAGGAGTTGGAAGGCAACAGTTTATTACACTAGTGGGCTGGTGGGACCAAGCCCACATCATCAGCCTCCAATGACAGTGAAACAGAGGCCTATATATTTCATAAGCAGGAAGTACAACAGCTGACAGCAGGTTATCACAGAATTGGTTACATGAGTGAAGTCAAATGTTGTCAGGCAGATTTCTTCCAGGCAGGTTAGTCAGAGTGGCTGTTTATCATAAGGTGGGAGAAACTAGAGAGAGAACTGGGGCTGAGGGGGTGGTTGAAACTAATCTCAGTTGGACAGCCCTTAAAAATAGAATATATTTGTATGTCAGACAGTGCAGGCAGTCCACATGAACATGGTCAGACTGAGTCAGGTCAGACTGTCTAAGTTGCAGCTGACGTGGTCAGTCAAGGCTGAGTCTAATGGTCTAACTATGTGGGGGGCTGGGTGAGAACATCTGGCCCTAACGGAGCATCAGACTATTGATTTTTAACTTTTGTGTCATACTAACAGTCTCTGTGAGTCCCTTTACTTCATCCTTTAAAACAAAAATGGAAATGTACCAAAATTTACATACCAAAAAGATCTGGGTTTTTGAGGGAGGGGCACTGAAGGTTGGATCCAGAACTTCCCACGTCCTGTGAAAGTGTTTTTTTTTTTTTTTTATTAAACTGCATCTCCAGGCCTTTCTTATTGATTTTTAAAAAATTTTTCTTCTGAAATAGGGTCTCTGTTAAGTTTCCCAGTGTGGTCTCAAACTTGGGATCCTTTCCCACGAGCCTCCTAAGGGGCTGGGACTACAGGCACAAGCCACTATAACTAGCAAAAGTCACCAATGAAAAAAATTGAAGCTTTTTGTGGTGCTGGTATTTAACCCAGGGTCTTGCACCTACTAGGCAGGTGATGCACTACTGAGTTAAACCCCCAGTTCTAAATTTGTTATTTTAAACCAGGTGTGGTGGCACAAAACTATAATGCCAGTGCAGAGGCTGAACCAGGAGGATTGTCATGAGTTTGAGCCAAACTGAGCTAACAGTGAGTTCAAGGCCAGCCTGAACTACAGAGTGAGACTATGGAGTGAGACTCTGTCTCAAAAAACCAGATAAATAAATGTATAATTTTAATGAGATTCTATGGTGTTTCATACATTCACAGAGTTGTACAACAATCAACAATACTTAATTGTGAACATGTCTATTTCCCCACAAGAAACCCTAAACCCTTCTGCATTTACTCCCCATTCCTCCTTCTGCTTGCTCCAGTCCTTGGTAACCACTGCCCTATTATCTGACTACAGGTTTGCCCATTCTGGACATTTTTCTACCAATGGAATTGTATAATCCATTCATTCACCAGCCTTCTCCAACCTGAGTGATGTATTCATAAATCAAAATCTTCCTGTTATAGCATACATATAATTTATTGCACAATTAAAGTAAATAATAAATGAAAAAGCTCTCACCTTACCACTAGATCAGAGTGAGCCCTAGGCTGAGAAAAGTGAGGTAATGATCTCAGAATCAACATTTCAAAGAGAAATGTGAATTCAATAAACAAAATACAGGGCTGGGCTTTGGTGACACACAGCTATGCTCCCAGAACTTGGGAGGCTGAGGAAGAAGGATTGCTATGAATTCAAGACAACCTGAGTTCAAAACCAGCCCAGGGTCTAGGGATATAGCTCAGTGGTATAGATGCCTGCCTGGCAAGCACAAGGTCATGGGTTTGATTACTGATATTAAAAAAAAAAAAGACCAGTCTAAACTACATAGTAAGACCTTGTCTCAGAAAATAAAAAGAAAGAAGGTACGTAATATTTCAATGCTGTTTTTTTCTATATCAAAACTACTAATGCAAAAAGTCTGTGATAAATGTCTTTTAGCCTCAGGCTCTAACAGGGCTCAGCATAGATCTGTTTATGATGAGCTCTCTCTCTCCTTAAAATTTTTAAAAAAGTTTTTTTAAAGAAAAAAAAAACAAAACAGATAAAAGGGTAGCAACAATATAGAATTCCAAAGGAAAAAAGGGGAAAACAAGAGGAAAAAAAGCCCTAAGAAGTCACTAGTTGATAAATTACATATTGTCATCCTGGACATAGTTGTTCACAAAATTAAAGGATACATAGTAGGCATTCAAACAGTGAGACTGCAAATAGTTCTGCTCAAAGATCCAACAAATATTCAGCAATATGATCACCTATTTTACACACTCAAACATACATGCAGTTATATCCCTTAAAGCACTTTCTTTTTCTCTTTGTTACAATAGCAATTACACATTTGGGCTTTTGTTACTCTTATAGTTCTTATTACTTTTTACACTAGAGGCACAATATGATTTTTATAAATATGATTCTTATTTATTTCACTAATCAGGGTAGTCTCAAGTTGTCTCCATTTACCTATGAAGGCTCAAGATCATCCCCTTTCATAGCCAAGTAATATTCCATTGCATAAAAATATCACCTCTTTTTCATCCACTCTGTGGTTGATGGGCATCTTGGTTGTTTCCAAGATTTAGCTATACACATTGTGCTGCTATGAACATGGGTGCACATATATCACTGTGATATGAACTTTTCAGTTCTTCTGGAAAATACCCAGGAGGGGAATAGCTGGATTGAATGGGGCTTCCAATCCTAGTCTTCTGAGAATTCTCCATATAGATTTCCATAGTGGTTACACCAGTCAGCAAATCCCACCAACAGTGGGAGCATTTTTTTCCCTGCAACCTCACCAGCATTTGTTATCAGTTGATTTCTTGATGGAAGCTATTCTTTCCAGAGTGAGATGAAATCTCAATGTTGTTTTGATTTGCATTTCTTGAATGACCAGTGATGGTGAACATTTCTTCATGTATTTATTTGCCATTTGTATATCTTCCTCTCAGAACTCTGTGCTCATCTCAGATGCTCATTTTTGGAGAGGGTCTTTGAATTTGGGGGGATTGATGTTTTTCAATTCTTTATATGTTCTGGATATAAGTCCTTTGTCTGAGGGACTGCTAGCTAAAATTCTTTCCCACCTTGTGGGTTTTCTCTTTACTCTGTTGGTGATTTCTTTTGAAGTGCAGAAACTTTTCAATAATATGAGATCCCAGTTGTTGATTCTTTGAAGTGTTTCCAGTGCAGTTTGCATTTTGTTAATGAATTCTCTGCCTATCCTTATGTCTCCAAGACTCCTACCTACCTTGTCTTCCAGTAGATTTAGTGTTTCTGTTTTGATATTTAGGTCCCTGGTCCATTTATACTTTAGTTTTGTGCATGGTGATATGCATGGATCTAGTTTCAGTCTTCAGAATGTAGAGAGCCAATTTTTCCAACACCATTTATTAAAGAGACTATCCTTCTTCCAGTGGACATATTTAGCCCCTTTGTCAAATACCAGGTGGCTGAGTGTCTTTGTAGTTGTACTTGGATCTTCTCATCTGTTCCATTGATCCTCAGGTCTATTTCTTTGCCAGTACCATGCTGATTTTTATCACTGTGGCTTTATAGTACTGTTTCAAATCAGGAATTGAGATGCCTCCTGCCTTGCCTTTGTTGCCCAGAATTGCCTTTGCTATTCTAGGTTTCTTCTGTTTCCAAATGAATTTTAGGAGTGTTTTCTCTAGATCTGTGAGGTATGTCAATGGTATTTTGATTGGGATTGCTTTAAATCTGTATAATAAATTTGGGAGTTTGGCCATTTCACAAAGTTGGTTCTTCCAAACCATGAACAAGGAATATCCTTCCATTTTCTAATATCCTCTTCAATCTCCTTTTTTAGTGTAGTGTAATTTTCAGCATATAGGTCTTTTACATTGTTAGGTTGATTCCTATGTATTTTATTTTTTTAAGATGTTATTGTAAAGGGTGATATTTCCATAATTTCTATCTCGGTGAGTTTTTGTTTGAATACAGGAATGCTATTGATTTTTGAGTATTGATTTTGTATCCAGCTACACTGCTAAACTTGTTTATTACCTCTAGTAGTCTTTTTTTTTTTTTTGGTACCAGGGATAGAACTCACGACAGCACACTTGCAAGGTAGGCACTTATGCCACTGAGCTAAACCCACAGCCCCTATCTCTAATAGTCTTTTAAGTGAATTTTTTGGGCCTTCTCTATAGAGTATCATGTCAACTGCAAATAGTGATAATTTAACTTCTTCCTTTCCTATTTCTATTCCTTCTATTTCTCTCTCTTGTCTGATTGCCCTGGCTAGTGTTTCCAGAAATATATTGATGCATTCAGGATGGTGATAGTGGACATCCTTGTCTTGTTCCTGATTTTAAAGTGAAAGCTTTTAGTTTTTGTCCATTTAGTATAATATTGGCTGTTGGTTTGTCATAGATGGCCTTTATAAAGTTGAGGTAGACACCGTGTGTTCTAAGTTTCTGAAGGGTTTTTATCATGAACGTGTGTTGGACTTTATCGAAAGCTTTCTCTGCATCTATTGAGATGACCATGTGGTTTTTGTTTTTGCCTTCTGTTGATGTGGTGTATTACATTTATTGATTTGTGTATGTTAAACCATTCCTGCATTTCTGGAATGAACCCCACTTGGTCATGATGTATAATCTTCTTGATGATTTGTTGCCAGTATTTCATTGAGAATCTTTGCATCAATGTTCATTAGTGAGATTGGCCTATAGTTCTCCTTTTTGGTAGGGTCTTTCTCTGGTTTTGGTATGAGAGTTATACTTGCCTCCAGGAATGATTTAGGAAGGATTGCTTTCTTTACAATTTCATTGAAGAGTTTAAGGAGTATTGGCTTCAAATCTCTAAATTTCTTGTAGAGTTCAGCAGTAAATCCATCAGGATCTGGGCTTTTCTCTGTTGGTAATTTTTTAATTGCATTTTCAATTTCAATAGCTGATATTGGGTTGTTCAAAATTGCTACATCTTCTTGGTTGAGCTTTGGTAGTTCATATGTTTCTAGGAATCTGTCCATTTCCTCTGTGTTTTCCACTCTATGTGAGTAGAGATTTTCAAATTAGGTATTCAAGTTCTTTTGAATTTCCATGGGATCTGTAGTAATTTCCCCCTTTTCAGTTCTTATTGTGTGAATTTGGTTTTTTTTCTTTCTTTCTCTTGATAAGGTTAGCTAGGGGTTTGTCAATTTTGTTTATTCTCTTAAAGAACCAGCTTTTTGATCCATTAATTCTTTTTTTTTTTTTTAGTTTCAATTGCATTGATTTCTGCTCTGATCTTTACAATTTCCTCTCTTCTATGAGCTTTGGGTTTAGCTTGCTCTTCTTTTTCTAGAAGCTTGAGATGGAGCATTAGGTTGTTTATTTATGCTCATTCTGTTTTCTTGATATGACAATTTATTGCTATATATTTCCCTCTTAAGACTCTTTCATTGCATCCCACAGATTAGAGTATGTTGTTTCCATAGTTTCATTGAATTGTAGGTATTGCTTTATTTCTTCTTTAATTTCATCTGTAGCCCACTGGTTTTTCAAAATGTTGCTATTTAATTTCTATTATTTATGTAGGTTTTACAATTTCTTTTGCCATTAATTTCCAATTTCAGTGCACTATGGTTAGATATTATGCATGGTATGATTTCAATACCTTTGCATTTACTTAAGAATGCTTTATGGGATAATATATGGTCTATTTTGGAGAATGTCCCATGTGCAGCTCAGAATAATGTGTATTCTGATGTGGTTGGGTAGAACATTCTGTAAACATCTACTAAGTCCAATTGCTCACAGGTATGATTCAGTTCTATTATTTCTTTGCTGACTTTTTGTCTAGTTGATTTATGTCTTTGTGACAATGGGCTGTTAAAGTCCCCTGTTTTATTGTGTTCTTGTGTATTTGGTTTTTCATGTACATTAGTATCTGTCTTATATAGTTGGTTGCTCCTGTGTTTGGTGCATATATATT
Source organism: Hydrochoerus hydrochaeris (assembly GCA_004027455.1). Classification (NCBI taxonomy): domain Eukaryota; kingdom Metazoa; phylum Chordata; class Mammalia; order Rodentia; family Hydrochaeridae; genus Hydrochoerus; species Hydrochoerus hydrochaeris. The sequence continues at coordinate 94,673 of PVLA01005560.1, forward strand.
TATAATTGTTAGTTCTTCCTCTTGAAGTTTTCCACTTATGAGTATGTAGTGACTTTCTTTATCTCTTTTAATCATTTTAGGTTTAAAGTTCACATTTTCTGCAAATAGAATAGCTACCCCTGCTTTTTTCTGGGTCCCTGTTGCATGGAATACTGTTTTCCATCCTTGGACTTTTAATCTATGAGTTTTCTTTTGTGGCAGATGTCTTTCTTTCTTTCTTTCTTTCTTTCTTTCTTTCTTTCTTTCTTTCTTTCTTTCTTTCTTTTTGGTACCGGGGATCAAACTCATGACCTCGCACTTGTAAAGCAGGAGCTTATGCTGCTGAGCTAAATCTCTAGCTCTGATGTGTTTCTTGTATACAGCATATTGTGGGATTATGTTTCTTGATCCATTCTGTCAATCTATTTCTTTTGATAGGTGAGTTGAGGTCATTTACATTTATGGATATCACTGATATGTACTGGCTTGACTTTGCCATGTTATTTTCCAGTTGTTTGCTTCCTGCTTTTCCCCTTATTTAATTGCTTGTCCTACCTGGTGGTTTCTTTCTGTTGTTGTTCTGGGGATTGTGGTTGTTTTTATCTCTGTCTAGTATGTCTTTCAATACTCTTTTTAGGATTGGTTTGGTGGACATGAAATTCAAATCAGTTGTTCTTTGTCATGGAAGTATCTTGTTTCTCCATTAAATATGAATGAAAGTTTTGCTGGGTACATCAGTCTGGGTTGAAAGCTGTTTTCTTTTAGGGCTTGAAATACCTCACTCCAAGCTCATCTTGCCTTGAGGGTTTGTGCTGAAAAACTCTACTGTGATTCTAATGGGCTTTCCTTGATAGGTGAGTTGTGCCTTTCTCTGACAGATTTTAGTATTCTGTTTTTATGCTGTATGTCTGATATCTTAATTGTTATGTGTCTGGGTGTGGATTTATGTTGATTGTGACTATTTGGCATTCTATATGCCTCACTTAGCTGCATATCAGATTTTTTCCCCATGTTTGGGAAATTTTCTGCTATTATTACTATGAATATTTTACGTACATCATTTGCATTGACTCCTGTATCTTCACTAATGCTCATTAATCTTATATTGTTGCTCTTGCCATCATCTTGAAGCTTCTGGATTGTCATTTCATGCTGCTTTGTTATTTTATTTTTGTTATTTTCTATCCTTTCCTCATCACTAATTGGGATCCTGTCCTCAAGGTCTGAAATCCTATCTTCAGCTTTATTTAAGCAGTTTTGCATGCTTTCAATAGAATTTTTTGTTTGTTGGATATCTCTTTGAGTTTGTTTCATGAGTTATGCTTGTTTTCTATATTGTTTATTCAAGGTTTCAATCAGTTTCCCATGTTCATGTACTTTTTTCTCTATTTTTTTCTTTAGCTGCATTCAACAACTCCTTTACTAAGGTTATTATTTCTATCTGTACATGGGAGAGTACTACTAATTTGATTTCCTCTGTAGTCTCATGGAGTTGTTTTTATTTCACTTGCTATCTTTTCAGAGATTTCTGATGTGTTGCTTTTGGAGTCCTTTGTTTCAATGTCTCCTGTACTTGCTCCTGATGGACTAGATGTTTGAGATTGCATTTTGCTTTTTTGTTTTGCCATTTTTCCCTTTTGAGTTAGTGTTTGGTCCTTCAATCCTGCTAGGCTAGCCCCAGATGCAGGGCATGGTCTTACCACCTGGGAGCAGAATTCTGAGTCTGCCCCGTGTGCTGGGATGTTGCTGCTGTACATGGTCATGGCCCTGGGTTGGGTTCTGGGTCCTGTTCTTGGCCTGGAGATTGCTGAGCAAGGCCCAGCTAGGGCCGCAGGTAGCTCTCCTCGGTCTCAGGCTAGCCCCAGATGTATGGTGTGGTCTTATCACCTGGGAGTCTCTCCTTAAAAATTTAATTCAGGCCAATGAGCTGTTTTCCACCCTCTCAACCAAGTAACTTCATTTATATTGACCTTATCTCTAATAATAAAATTAGGGCTAGCACCCTTCTACTTCTGAGTGCCAGAAGTCTCCCAATGCATCACACTATAATCAGGACTTATACTATTTACAGGACAAAAAATTGCCCCTTTATCTATCCTTTTTCAATCATCATAGATATTTTTATTCATTTGAATTTGCTTTATTTTGTGTTTTTGCTTTTGTTTCCTTGTTTTATGAGACAGAGTCTCTCTATGTACTTCAGGTGGCCTTGAACTCACTGTGTAGTCCAGGCTGGCCTCAAACTCATGATAACCCTCCAATCTCAGCCTCCCAAGTGCTGGGATTACAGATGTACACCACCAGTCCCTGTTTATTTTGATTTATTTAAGTACCATTTTAGGGCTTGTTATGGATTAAAAACTGGTGTTCCACTTAATGCCAGCTGGATTATAACAGCAGGGCACTGAGCATACATGTTTCACTTGAGGAAAGTTGACAGAATAAATAGAGCCATGGAGAAGGAGAAGCTATCACGTTAGTGTGTCACGTTAGTGTGTTGAAGCATTGTGGGCTCTAGTACGAGTTGCTGTTTGAAACATTGGTTCTTCTGGAGAAGCTTTGGTCCTCACATTGAGCATTGCTTCCTGGCTCCAGAGGGGAATACATGTGTTACTTGGTCTCCAGGATGAACTTGTCACACTGGCTTCCTGCCATGTACTTGACTGTACTTATAGTCGGAAGAGCTCAGGGCCTCTGTGTCACTCAGAATGGCTGTGGTGATTTTCACAGGGCTCAACAGCCCTGGTCTTTGTTGAGAGTATGAATTCTTGGCTCCAGCTCAGAACCCTCAACCTATCAGTACAGCTCCTTCACCCTGCTGGCATAGACTTCCTAGCTTCCACCGCTGACCTTTGGGCCTTCCCAGCACGGATCCATAAAAGAGACTGGTGTGAATCCTTCTTGTGGGTTCTAGACCTCCAGTTGGACTTGTGGGAGGCATTGTCATGAGCTCTGGGTCTCATCTGGACTCAAGTGGGACATTGCTGTGGGATTTAGGCCCTTGGCTAAATATTCTATGTCTTTAGCATTGTGGATAGATTTCCTGCATTTTCTTGTGTTAAGCCTGGGTGACATCATAAAAGTAATATAAACTCCATGTCCTGATTCTAATTGTTCTCTGTATAAACCTGACAACAACAGGTCTGGTGAGGTAGCTTGCTGCATTCAGCACAGCTCTTGAAACCCCAGAGAGAGGGTTAGAGTCAATATACAGAAAGGTGAGGTCAGGGAGAGCCCTCTCTCCTGAAGGGAGAAAGGAACTGCCCAGCACCTGCAGCACATTTATTTCGACAATTAGCATAAGAATCAGTTCACAGAGAGTTTAAGGGGAGGGTAGGATCTGGGACAGAAGAATATGTAATCTTCAGTAGCACAGCGTGCCTTGCTGGCTTAATGAAGAACAAAAGGAAACTATATTCTCCCAAGTGAAGGTCAAGTCACTGTGCATCAGCTTCCTGAGCTGCACACACTTCTCATGGGGCCTTGCCAAACTCAGGAGAAGCAGTAGCCTTGTCCTACATACCCTGGGTGTGGAAAACTTTGCCCCAACAGTAGCTCAATGGTAGAGCACTGTCCTGGTAGGAATCAGGCCCTGGGTTACATCCTCAGCAGTGCTTAAAAAAAAAAAAAAAAGAAAGTAAAGTACTACCTTAAAATGTTGCTGATGTTGAGTACTAAGATTTTTTTTTTATGCTTACTGTCTAGATTCCAGGTGAAAATTCATTTACTGGACATCAGGCAGAATTAAACTGCCCTTCTCCCTCTAGCAGGAGCCTATGACACATTTTGCCTGGCTCCTGTGACAGTTGCCTGGACAGCATTTCCTCCCCCTCCTCTGCCTTCAGCTTGGGAGCACCTCCAGGTGAGCACCTTCAGCTTGTGTCCTCCAGGGCAGGACAGCAGCTCCCACTCCCCTCAGAATCCCGACAGCCCTAACCAGCACATTACCAAATCCCCTGAGATGGGTGGTGGTGAAGTAGTGGTGGCCTTCACACAGGCCAGGCTGGCCCAGGAGTGGGGGATGCTCTCTAACATGAGCACTTGGCTAGTAGCCACATGCAGCTGCCAGTAGACCTCTTCCATTTGCAACAGAAGGGAACAAGGGAAGAGTGACCCCAGCACAGAGTACCTAGTGAAAAAGCCCTTTTTTTCCAGGCAGCAGCCCAGCTGGAGGCCCTTCCAGGATCCAGTGTACATGCCCAGCAACCTCTGATGCTGCCAGCATCAGGGTTAACTGGGGGATGACATACTTGACATTAGGATGGTTTTTAAACTGAACTGCAAATGGAATTAATATCTGAAATTCTGATACCTATCAAGAAGATGCAAGTCTTGGCCTGGGTGGGCACAGCACCTGGGTGACAGACAAGCTTCCACCATGGGAACCCTCCTCCATCCTCACAGGATGGGGTCATTACACTCCAGGACAGAATGTCCAGAGCAGAAGGCAGAGGCCAAAAGGCTGTGGAGCTGCCTTGGGGGTCATGGCATTTGTCTACCACACTCACACTGAGTCTGCCCTGGACACAGGCCCTGCTAGAGGGGAGCAGCATAGAGCCCTCAGGCATATACAGGTGCACCAGGCTCTCCCTTGTACCACATTTGGTGACCACAGTCTCTGTGGGTTGGCACTAAGCCTGTTGGGGCACAATTATAATGTAAGAACACATTTATAAAATAGCAAGCATACAGATATTTTATGATACAAGTTAGAGAGTAATTAGAAGTCTCTGATCAAGTTTCTGCTGTTTCTAATGAATTCAATGACCTTGAAAGTATTTGAAGCCAAACTGCATACCTCTGATAAGCACTGAGTCAGAATAATTGACTATGTCTTAAGACACCCTGAGCTAGTCAAGGACACATTTAACTAAGCTCATCCCTTAAGGATTCCCTCCCCTTGGTCCTACAGTGTTTCTGTTTTATGATAAACAATAACTTTGTTTCAACAAATCTGCTCAAGACTAGCCTAATTGTTAGTATGTGACTCATTGCATGTAACCAATCATGTAACATTTTGTCACTTGCTTTGCACTTCCCACTTGTGAATGTTGCATAATCTCAACTCTTTATAAACTCAGGGCTGTAGCCTTTGGAAAAGATCCCACCACAGTCCACAGTGTAAAGATTAAACACTGTCTTCTTACCCCTTTGGTGCAAAGAGTCTTGCTTTCAGTTTGACTAGGGAATTTTCCTGAGACGAGCTGATTTTCTTCTCTACCCTGTATCTGGTTCATACTTAGACACATTTCAGGGAAAACCAGAGGGAAAGACATTTAGAAACTCCAGAAAAGTGCCAGAACCACAGTGTGACATTTGTTGTCCCCACTGTATGTGGGATCCACCACTGACCAAAACACCAATGTGTACCTGTGGTTGTTCATGGAATCGTGGCAGCAGAAAATGGGAATTTTGGCTTGGTTGTGGGAATAAAAGAAATGGATCTCAGTTACTTTTCTCTCACTGCTAAAATGAAACACCTGACACTCAAAATGAAGGAAGGAAAGGTTTATTTAGCTTATAGTTTTTGGAGGTTTTTGACCATATTCAGCCTGTTTCAAGGCAGGGTGGTGTGGCTGATGGGCAATTGTTCATGGTGGCCACAAACCACAAGAGCAAAAAGGGCAAAAGGGGGAAGTGTGTCTTTTACCCCCTTATACTGTATGCTGGTACTTCCCCTGGGTGAGTGTAGCACTCAGTCCAGCGGTTCCAGCACTGGACAACAAACCAATCACAAATGCAAGGCTGAGTCACCTCCATGACTTCATGAGTCTTTGGGGAGACACCCAGACAAAATCATAAGGAAAGGCTTCATGAGAAAGCAAGGAACAGGACCAGGAAAAGTATGGGGAGGAGATGTACAGAGGAGATGGTACATGAAGAGAAAATATTGAGAAATGAAAATTTCACACTCTTTAGCCTCACACCCACACTGAAACCAACCAGTAAGCAGCAGGTGCCCACTCCAGTGGGGGCCAATTTTTTGTCTCATTACTCAGGTGCAAGAAAATTGGGCTGAGCAGTAGTGGTTCCCTCAGCCCCTTACAGGGTTCCTACTTGGTTTGGAATGGAGTCCAAAGTCCTTGCCTTGTCCTGGCTGTGACCTGCCTTCAATGTGATCTTTCCTGCCATCCCTTGCCCACAGTCCCTAAGCTGAAGTGCTGTCCTCTCTGAACCTGAGACACGGAAAGCTGTTTGTGTTCTGGGTCTCTGGACCTTTGCATTTGAGGCTTCCTGTGTGGAGAAAGCTCTTTTATCCTTCTGTGACAGTGGCACTTCCTCACTCACCTGGCTCTCCAGTCTGACACTCTTCCTCTAATTCAATGCTGTTGGTGGGGGTCATGACAGCAGAGCAATGGCAGTCAGAAGTGCTGAGTGGCTGTGGGTACTGCTGCTTTCTTCCCTAGAGTGCCAGCACTTGGCAGGGGAAGGGTGAACTACCTGTAACTAAGTCTTGATGTCTAACTCACCAAAGCAAGTGTGGACTCTTAAACAGCTGTTACAGGAACAAATGAAGAAGGGACAGGCTGCTGTCATATGACCTGCAACAGCCCTTCCAGCTCTTTGAATATGTCACCCCCTTTCTATTTTCATCAGTGTCCCATGGCTACTCCAAGGACTGACTTTCAAATCACTTTAGAAAAATTGAGGCCAGCCTGGGGATACAGCTTAGTAGCACAGCCCCTCCCTGCTAAGTGCAAGATCATGAGTTTGAACCCTGGTACCAAAGGAAAAAAAAAGAAAACAAAAAAGACAAAAAAAAAAAAAAAAAAGAAAAAGAAAAAAGAAAAAAAATGTTTGCGGCTCATTTTGTTTTTCCAAACAGATATTTGGAGAGATACACCTACCTCTGACCACTTCTCTTTTCCTAAATTTTCCTTCTGTAAGACATAAATGGGACCATCTACATTATTTTGTCCTTGGGCTACGAACAAAGTTTCCAGAGCTGAAGTGTTTGCTCTTTCCAAGATCTCTCTATTCCAGGCCAGTTGGGTTGTGGAGAATGGGGTCATGGCCACAGTTTCATTTCCAGGTCAGAGAAGTTGGAGCCACATCAAGTGTGGGGAGTCCAGTTATTTGCATAGGGCCTTCTCTGTTCACCAAATTATGTCTATGGCACAAAACATATGTCAAGGCGGAAAACTGCTTTGAAACAAGAGAATAAATCAGTAAATATGATACCAGAAAGATGAAAAAAATGAACTGAGAGACAGTGAAAAATATTCTAGGAAACAAGAGAGGTGCTTGCTTAAATTTTAAAAAATGCACACTGGGTGTGTGGCACATACCTGTGATCCTAGCATTTGGGGAGGCTGAGGTCACAGGAGCCCAAGTTTGAGACCAGGTCAGGCATCTAGCAATTTAGGGAGACCCCATTGATACAGGGCAATGAAACTTCCCACCTACTATGTCTGTGAGTTCGTGTTCTCTAAAATCGAAGAATGAATTTTAGGAACAATGGAGGTGAAGAGTAGAATATATTTAATGAGAGAAAGAAAGCTTCTTTCTGAAGAAAGACAGAAGGGGGTCCTGAGTGGGTTGCCAAGGACTCTGTATTTTCCAGAGACATTTATAGAGCAAAATCATGAGATTAGATGGCTCAAAGGTGGGGAAAATGGGAATTTGCTAAGTGGGCATAAAATGACTCAGACTTAATTGTAGGGATTATACTTAAGGGTGTGCTTGCATTTGTCTTGAGATCTGGCCCGCAGCAAGAGTTGTGTGTCTCCTCCAAGGTTATCAGACATCTGGTCCTCTGTGCTGGCTTCTTTGAGGGCCTCGCCGTGTCTGACTGCCTATAATATTTCTCACTGGCTCAGCAGCCTGTAACGCCACCTCAAAGTAAAAAATAAAAAAGGGCAGATGCTGTATAACTGAATGTGAAGCCCCTGGGTTTCACACCCAGAGCCAGAAAAAAAAAAACACAGTAAAAGAGCCTGAGGGTCCCTCTGCCTGGGCTCCCAACTGCCCCCAATCCAAGCTCCTTCACTTAGACTGCCTTGTCCCCTGTGCAGATCCTCCAGGCTGTCTGTCTGTCCCTGCTTTGCCTGCCAGGTTGGGTGGTGAGGGGCTTTCCAGGTCCCTGGGGAGGGGGTCTCACCAGCACAGTGCCAGCATTGCCTGCCCTGTATCGAGCCCCGCCCTCCCCTTCCCAGTCTGAGTCACCAATCCATTGATCTTCTCAGCACACTGTGGATTTACTCATTTGTCCTCAGTGATATTTTTGTACATTTTCTCTTTTCTGCATACCTGACTTCCATTTGACTTCCTCTACTATTTTTGATCAGGAATTCTTTGCTTAGTTTTGGTTTGGTTTGATGTGTTTGTTTGGTTTTGCTTTGCTTTGCTTTTTGGCTTTTTTGAGACAGAATCTAGCTATGTAGTTTGGGCTCACCTTGAATTCTGTGCTATCCTCCTGCTTCAGCCTCTTTGGAATGATGAGATTACAGGCGTGCTCGGCCACACCCTGCTAAGTATGTGTTTCCAATCACCCTTCACTTTCAACACCTGAAACAGCAGCTGGCACAGCCTAGATCAGTGGTGGTGAATGTGGGGTGCACACACCACAGGGAGCCTGCCTAGCCCTCTGTCCTGCACTAGCCCAGTCACCCTAGCATCACCCCGGCAGCCAAATATTCCAGTTTGAGTCCAGTGATAGCACTTTACGATACATAAGTGGGTTTGGAATTGCAGATTGAGTGCTAGATCTCTAAAAGTGTCACCATCTGTGGCCTAGGTTCTGGAGACATGCAGGAGTGGATTATGGCAAGAGGTGGGCCTTGAAAGAGTAGCGCCTTCGGGTGGGAGTGTGGCTATCTTGAGGCCCAAGGCTGCAGGCAGGTAAACTGAGGAGCCATAGCTGGTGCACTGGGACTTGTCCTTGTCCTGTGTTGCAGCTGCCATGTCGGAGAAGCCAGGTAAGTTGAGGCAGACCGGATGCTGCTGCTGAGGGGCTGTTTGTGGGGAAACCCCTGGTGAGAGTGGGGACTTGGTGGTGGTTCCCAAGCTCCGTGAACTGTTTCCCCCAGGGGCTGAGTAGAATAATCTTTGCTGCCCTCTAGTCACTAAGAGTTGATATCTTATGTTTGTTGCCAATATGTGTTTCCAGGTTTGGGTTTATTTCCTTATGAATCCTATTGTCTAGGTATTTCAAAGGTTGAAGCTGTCATACTAATCAATATTTACCATTGTATTTATCAAACTTGGTTTAACATGTATTTTTGTCTGGGGAGTTTTTTTTTTTTTTGAGACAGGGTCTCACTCTGTAGCATTAGCTGGCCTTGAACTTGCTTCTATAGCCCAGGCTGACATGGAACTCACAGTGATCCTCCTGCCTCAGGCTCCTGAGTGTTTGAATTATAAGCATGGGCTATCACCCCCACCAATAATTTTTATTTTTGAGTGTTTTCTTTTTTTTTGGTTTGGTTTTGGGCTTTTTGTTTTGTTTTGTGTTTTTGTGCTAGGAAGTTTTTTTTTTAACCAGGGATCAAACTCAGGACCTAGTGCTTGATAAGCGAGGGCTTAGGTAGCTAAGCTAAATCCCTGGCCCCTATGTGGGGGAGGGTCTTACCTTGTAGTGCAAGCTGACCTTGAATTCACTGTTGTAGCCCAGTTAGACTGGGGTTACAGGTGTGCACCACCATGACCAGATTTGTAGTAGTTTTTAAACATTCATTTCAGAACACATGTCCCACTTGATTTTCTGTATTTTCAAGACATTCTTGATATGTGTGTGCACTGCTGATTTTAATGTTGGATTGTTTTCTTTTTTCTTTTTTTTTTGTACTGGGATCAAACTTAGGACCTCGTACCTGCCACCTATGTGCTTATATGGCTGAGCTAAATCCCGGGCCCTTTTTTCTTTTTTTTTAATAAAAAGTAGTTTTTAAACTGCTGATATCATTCTTTTCCTCCCCAGTTTCCTTTTCCATCTCGATCTCTATTTTTCTGTGTATATCTGCCTCTGTCTTTCCTTCACCACCATGTTTAAAGGTTTATACCAATGCCCTGTAAATTTTTGCCCTGTTTGTTTAGACAGGAATGGAAAAATTTTTGAAAAATCTATGAGGCTTGGCATTTAGCTCGGGGGCACAGAGCCTGCCTGGTAAGCATGAGGTTGTGACTTTGATCCCTGGTACCAAAAAATTGTAAAAAATCTATGTATTGGATCATTTGTTTTCACTAAGGGAAAACTAGGCAGCATGCTGACAGTGTTGCTGAGGTGTGTGTGTGTGTGTATGTGTGTGCACAAAGGTGCCCACATGCATGTGTAGGAAAACTAAAAGTCTCTTATAAATAAAATACATCATGAAACTTGGACTGCCATAACATTAGGTATTGCTAGATGACAAGGTCTTAGATGTCTGAAACCATAGTCTAAGCTCCCATGCTGCACAAATACTGTATTTTAGACATGCTTCTTTTGACACTCACATCTTTCTGGGATCATTTTACCATAGAGTAACAGAGGCAAAAAATATAAGTGCAGAAACTCCCTAAGTTTCAGCATGCATTCTGAAGTCACGTAAATTCATAGCTGCTCCCCACAGAGACCCCACTAATAAATGACCAAATCAATAGCAAGGGCTTTAGGGCCTTAAAGCACCTCTGAGTCTGAATGCTTAGTGTACCAGTGTCTCAAGTACTGCACCAGCCTTGTGAACCCATGAGTCTAGTGTTACTCTCATGCCAATACTGTATTCTCTGCTAGTGAGGAACTGGTTATCTGGAGGTGCAGAGGAATAGGGTTCCACAGGTGACCTTTTTAGGCCAAGCCCTGGCATGTAGGTCATGCCAAGCATGAAATTCATATTTTGGTATTATTATAATTATTGTTTGTCTTTCTGAGACAGGATCTTGTTATGTACTTCATTCAGGCTGGCCTTGAGCTCACTTTGTAGCTCAGGCTGGTCTCAAACTCACAACAATCCTTCTGCCTCAACCTCCTGAGTGCTGGGATTACAGCACTGAGGAGGAGGCCCCGCAAAGTCCTGTTACAAGCACTTCACCAATTTCTGTGACTTCAGATGACCATATCCATGACCCACTGGAGCCCTTTGAGAGTGAGATTATGGGAAGAGACGGAGCCTCTGGGTTTGCTTCATCATTCAACACTCAGTCTGATGACATTCAGGGTCAATATGTGGAGGATTTTGGCACTTGTGGCACAGATAAACTTGTAGAACTGTATTATCTGCCTGGCGAAGATGATCCCACCAGTCTAGATATATATCTCCCCCCAGGCTGCCTGCAGTGAGGCAGTGACCATGGCACTGATGTGCAGGGTGACTCTTGACACCCACAGCTTTGGACATAAGCCCACATTTTCAAGCACAGCTACCAACTGATCTGAATTTATATGCAGTAGAGCTCTGAGTACTTGTGCTTTCATACAAGGAAATAAAAGTAGCTACCTCACTGTCATTGTTGCCTGTTTTCTATTTGTTCTGAATGCCCTCTCCAATAATTTCATTGTCTGGTACACTCCTCATGGGAAGGAAATCAGCAGCATGGTGAAATTTAGATTTCTGATTCTCCCTCACCCTAAATGCACTGAATAAAGTATGTGTGGGTCCTCTCTGGAAACCATCACAAACAGTTCTGAAGGGGCCTGTGTCTAGGTGGGCTGAGAAAATAGTCACATGGAACATATAGGAAAAGCCTAGGCTCACATTGGAACAAAGCCACCTTTACCATAGTGCCACACAGCTGCTAAAGAATCTTATTTTGAAGAAAGTGCGAATCAGAAGAATTTAGACTTCCTAACTCATCCTGGTATCTGAGAATATTTCAGATAAATGTTCCAAGAAAAGACATTTGTTTACTTACTAAAGAGTTAGTCAATCTCTTCAGAGGCAGACAGCAATAGTGAGGTTTCAGGTGGATTGAAATGGCACTGCCTCCAGTGGTCCTGAGTCAAATGAGGGATGGGGGAAGATGTGAGCTTTTACCAGAAGCAAGTATGATTATTTCAGTGGTATGTGTTCTGTTGGCAGAGTTGCTTTTGTGGAACAGAGTGGCGCTAAGGATGTGATGCAAGAGGTCTTTATGGGTATGACATGTTCATATATGACTAATGTGGTCCTATATGTGAATCTGGACTGTCCAGCTGAGTGTGTACCTCATTGAAATGATGCAGCATCCTTAGGAGGTGGTCAGCTAAACCAGGTGTGTGTATGAGTGTGATTGTGGAAGACAGACAACAATTTTCCTTTAGAACTGTGACTGTGTGTATGAGTACTGGAGCTGTAGCAGAGCAATATTGTATAGCAACTTTAGCAGGAGTTTGTGGAGTTGAGCTGGACTGTCCATGTGCGTTTGTTTGCTAGGGATGGAACCTGGTGCCTTGCATGTGCTAAGCATGAATTCTATCCCTGAGCAACATTCCCAGGTCTCACTTTAACAATTTCACATGATACAAAGTTATTATTGTGTAGTAGTCCAGAAAGAGCCCTTCCCTTCCAACAGGGAAGTCCTGTGAGACTTTCTACATGTCTGTAATCAGCATTAAGGTTTTACCTGTGTCCAAGTCTTGTGGCCCTGAGAATATTCTATAAGGTAGGAATTTCTTATAAGTTGTTTTATGTTGGAGAAACTGATTACATTCAAGGAATGGATCTAAACTGTCACTACACAATCAAACTTTAAGTCCAGATAGGCTGACTCTTCTGCCACTCTTCTGTCTCATCAAGGAGACTGGGATCTGATTGTGGTGAGGTCAAAAGGAGGAGGAGCCAGAGTTTGACCTTGGACCTCTAACAATAATTATTGCAACTCCCACATGTTATAGGCCCGGAGAAAGCAGAGGGATCCCTGTCTAGCAGGTTGCTGGTTTCACAGAGGATGGTAGATTAAGAGGTTGATTAGGGGTAGGAGATACTAATATTGACAAGGACTGATTTCACTTAATGGTGCATGTCTAATGATGGAATGGATGTCTTATGTAAGATAGAATCATGGTGATTTGGTAATGAATAGTTACATTGGTGTTGTTAGTTAGTGGATGAAGATCTTAATGGTTCATGTACGTTTATAGTTTAATGTGCTTGCTTGATATGAATGGGGACAATAGGTTAATGTTGATTATACATAGGATGGTTCATGTACTGTTTTACATATTATGTACTAGCACATTTGTTTAATGGGGGTGTGCATTAGTGCATGAAGTACATAAAACATATGAACAGTGTGTGAGAGGACACTATATGAATGCATGTTCATGTGGTCAAGGAATAGTTTAATAAGAATTTCAGTTTTGGGTACTGATGGTGTGGCTTTTTTGTCTCTTCCTTGAGGTATATGTTCAGGGGAAAGCTGGTTTCCATTTCTGGTTTACAAGACCAAGGTAATTACTTATATTACCGGGACTCTTCATTTTAGGATTTTGTTCTCTGCTATGCTTGCCAATGGGAAAAGAATTAGGATGGTGAGGAAATAGACAATGAATGCTAGTTGGCCAATTGTGATGTAGGGATATTCAACTGGTTGTCATCCAATTCATGTGAGGATGATGAAGTAGGCCACTAGTAGTCATAGAAGACATTGGCTGAGGGGGTGAAATGTTATGCTGTGTTGTTTCAATAAGTGGAGTATTGGGAATAAGTCTAGGATTAGAATTGAGAATACAAGGGCTAGTACTTCTCCTAGTTTGTTGGGAATGGAGTGGAGAATTGCGTATGTAAATAAGAAGTATCATTCTGGCTTAATATGTGGGGGTATATTTAGGGGATTGGCTGGGGTGTAGTTGCCTGGATCACTGAGGAGATCAGGTGAAAAGAGGACTAGGGATAAGAGTGCTAGTACTATAAGTAGTAATCCTAAAATGTCCTTGATTGTGTAGTAAGGGTGGAATGGGATTTTGTTAGAGTCAGAAATGAGTCCTGAGGGGTTATTTGATCTGGTTTTATGAAGAAATAGGAGGTGGATTATGGCAAGGGCTGTGATAATAAAGGGTAGGATGAAGTGAAAAGTGAAGAAGCATGTAAGGGTGGCTTTATCAACTGAGAATCTCCTTAGATTCATTAGACAAGTGTTGTTCTGATGTAAGAGATAGGTGATAAGAGGTTTGTAATTACAGTAGCACCTCAGAATGATATTTGTCCTCAGGGTAATACATAACCTATGAATGTGGCAGCTATAACTGTGAATAAAAGTAGAATTCTGATATTTCAGGTTTCTAGGAATGTATAAGATCTGTAGTAGATTCCTAGTCCAATGTGGAGGTAGAGGAAGATGAAAAATATAGATGCTCCATTGCATGTAAATATCGAATTAGTCAGCTGTAGTTGACATCTCGGCAGATATGGGTAACAGATGAGAATGCTGTAGTAGTGTCTGCGGTGTAGTGTATTGCTAGAATAATCCTGTAATGATTTTTAACCCAAGGCAGATTCCTAAGAGTGAGCCGAAATTTCATCATGCCAAGATGTTAGATGGAGCTGGGAGGTCAATAAATGAGTGATTGATGATTTTGATCAGTGGGTGTGATTTTCGTATGTGGGTCATTAGCTTTGTTTCTATAGTTGAATTACAACAGTGGTTTTTCATACCACTAGTCATGGTTAGATTCCATGTAGGAATTATGACTTTAAACATGATGCATATTCTTAGCATCTTGTTTGTTATAGTTTTTATACACCTGTCGGCAAAACCTTCTCCCATTTATGGCAGCTTAAAGTTGTTAGTGGTGGTATTGGGTGTTTACTCATTTTGAGTCAAGGAAGATCATTTTTAGGTCTCATAGTATTTTTAATTTATTTGGGAGGAATAATAGTTGTATTTGGGTACACAACAGCTTTAGCCACAGAACAGTATCCAGAGACTTGAGTTTCTAGCATTATTATTTGAAGCACTTTATTGCTAGGATTAATTGTAGAGCTTTTATTGTTATATTGATGAGCCAGTAATGATCAAGTTGAAATTTTAGTTGATTGTTATAATATGGGAGAATGAATTATTTATGATGATGAAAATGCAGTAGGTTTTCTTAGTGAAGATTCCGTAGGTGTAGCTGCTATTTATAGTCACAATTGTTGATTAATATTTGTAGCTGGTTGATCCATATTTGTAGGTATTTTTATTGCTATTGAAATTACTTGAGGTAACTAGATAACCATAATGGTTTCCAGGGTTATAGAGACTAGAAAGTATAGGAAATAAAATTTAATTATTCCTATTTTATTTGATGAACTAACAGATGCTGAAATTTGTAGGTTGGAAATGCTTTTTGTAGCTGTTTTTTCTAGTCAAACTAAGTCGATTATCACTGATGATAAGTTTGGGCTTATCAGTAGATTTTCATAAGGAAGCGATAAATGTACAATAATTGGATAGTAGCCTAATATATTAGAAAAGTTGAAGGTCTTTGTTCAATAATTTGATTTTAGATTATAGGCCATTGAGTTGAGCTCAATTGTGATTATAAAACCAATAATTGTTACTGTGAGAGCTGATGCTTTATGTAATTTGGTATAGGTATTTGGTAGGCACTTGTTGGTGGAATAGTATTTGAAATGAAAAATCCTGCAAAAATGCTATTTCTAAAGGATTAATTGAATTTATTAGTATGGGATTATTTTCATTGATAAGAGGTGAGAAGCTGTATCGTGGAGTTCCTAGAAGGGTGAAGAATAAAATTCGAGTACTGTATACAGCTGTTAGGGATAAGGGTAAGAGCTAAGGCTCAGGCGTTAACATAGGATGTAGCGATGGCTTCAATAATTAGGTTTTGGAATAGTAATCTGTGAGGAATGGTATTCCTGTTAAGCTAGGCTACCAATAATTAGCAAAGAGGTAAGGATAGGTAAGATTTTAAATAATCCTCCTATTTTTCAAATGTCTTGTTTGTCATTTAGGTTATGAATAATTGAGCCTGAGCACATGAAGAGTATTGCTTTGAAAAAAGCGTGTGTGCAAATGTGTAGGAGAGCTAGATAGGGTTGGTCAATTCCGATAGTAACTATTATCAACCCTAGTTGGCTGGAGGTAGAGAATGCTACAATTTTTTTAAATGTCATTTTGTGTAATAGCAGATAGTGGTTCAAGATTTCTACCTTCTTTGTCTTCTAGTAGATTAAGTTTTTTTGTTTTAATATTTAGGTCTTTGGTCCACTTTGATTTTAGTGTAGTGCATGGTGATAGACATCTAGTTTTATTCTTTGGCATATGGAGAGTGAGTTTTTCCAGCACCATTTAAGAGTGCTCCTGAGGTTCTTGGGGTTAAGGACCAGGGAGAGGATGAGAAAAATAAAGAAAAGACAAAACTGGGGTCAGGGGGATCCCTTATCCTCCTGATGGAAAGAAGGAACTGCTTACCCACTGTAGCACCTTTTAATTATATCCTGGGAAAGAAGATGTCAATTTCAGCCCCTCTGCCTAGTAACCCATTGCTTGGCAGACCTGGGCCCCTTGCCTTCTTGGTGCTGGAACAACTTGTTTACATAGCTTGTTTTGGTCTTTCTGTTTTTTTCTGGGCTTGCTTGATTTAGCCACACACATGTGATCAATCTCCAGCTCCAAAGGCTCCCAACAGAAGAGACTTTCTTTAAGTGAACATTTTTGGCCCTTTGTCAAAAATAAGTTGGCCGAGTGGGTTTTTAGTTGTGTCTGAATCTTCTATTCTGTTCCATTGATCCTCAAATCTTTTTTTTCCCTGTTCCATGTTGATTTTATCACAGTAGCTTTGTGGCATAATTTCAAGTCAAGGATGTAATGCCTCCAGCTTTGCCCTGGTTGCCCAGAATTTCTTTGCTCTTCTAGGTCTCTTCTGCTTCCAGATGAATTTTAAGAATGTATTCTCTAGATCTGTGAGTTACACTACTGATATTTTGATCAGGATTGTATCAAATCAATATAATAATTTTGGGAATATGGCTATTTTCACAATGTTGGTTCTTACTATCCATGAGCAAAGGATATCTTTCCATTTTATGAAATCCTTTTCAATTTCTTTTTTCAGAATACTTTAATTTTCTATCTACAAATCTTCAATGTGCAAATTCCTTTGTTAGACTAATTCCTAAGAATTTCATTTTCTTGAATGCTATTTTGAAGAATGTGATTTCTCTAATTTCTCTCTGTGAGTTTATTTTTCTATATACAGGATGGTTATTGATTTTTGACTGTTAACTTTGTTTCCAGACACATTACGGATTTTGTTATTAAATCTAGAAAGCTTTTGGTGGAGTTTTTGGGGCCTAATATGTAGAGTTTCATTTCATCTGTGAATAACAAAAATTAAAGTTTTTGAGCTCCAGGTAGCAGCATTTTGGTAAAGCCCTTATTAGGTGTCAGACACTCTGAACCAAGATCCTTACCCATTTTCAACTGCTAAGTTGAAACATTACACACTATTACCACTCACAAGTAGTTGGTGGTCAGCTGGAGAAAAATTCCTGTGTAAGTTTATTGTCTCTGTTGCTTAATTTTAGTAATAAAGCTGACTAATACAATTATTTTTCATAAAACTTGAAGCAAAAATTAAATTAAACTTGGTCCAAAATATCAAGAGTGATGCTGAACATCCATCTTTTCTCTTCCTACAATGTGGGGAAAACTGAAGCGTACCATTAAAGTCTTCCTTGCTTCTCACAAATCCCCCACGTCCACCACCAGCCCAGCTAATCACAGTTATTAGTTATATTTTCTTCCAAAATGACTTCCTAGATTAAAAGGTAAATACGAACCTGGCTTACTTCCCCAATTTTATTCTGAAAGTACACACACACACACACACACACACACACACACATACCTACATTCCTTAGGGTCCATTAAAATGTTGAATGTTTTTAAAAAGCATCAAATTCCAATCTACAAGTGAACCATAGAGTATGAAACAGGTTCTTATTGAGAAGCACTTGGGTCTTCCTCCTCTTTCCTGTCACAAACAATATTACATGAATTAATTTGTACATTTGACAAATACTAAAGGAAGTCCACAGGATGAATTCCAATAATCCAAGGTTACATGTGCTTGTAATTTTAATAGATATATCCAAATCATCATGTATAAGGCTTTCTATTTTGCATTTTTACCCACAAAGCATATGAGTCTCCACAGACTCACTGACTGGCCAGCACATTGTAAGCTCAAAATTCTAGGACATTGGCAATGTGATAGGGAAAGTTATTTCAGTTCAACCTTGGAGAACATCCCTTGATGTGTCTAAGACCCATTGTGACAGTTACTCAAAACTGCCCTCAATATTCAGACCAATTGCAAGTTCAGAGATGCCTAACATTTTTCATAGTTAATAAGAAGGACTGTCTGGACTCATTGCCAGCAGGGAGACTGTTATAATTCATCACTAGGAAAGTCTTCATATTGACCTTGGCCAGGGGAAGAAGGCTGGGGGGCAGAGTTCAGCTGGGACCCACACTAGAGCTTCCATCAGGCCTCACCCTGCACTGGGAAACAGTTGCTTTCCATGGATCAGTGTTTATCATACAGAGAGTAACATCAGTCAGCAAAGCACATAGTATCTGGAGTATTTATTGGGCTCCTTCACTGACTGTCCCATGTGGCTCTGTGTGGCTGATTCCAGTCGCTAGCTCTACCAGAGTTTGAAAACTCAAGGCCGAAGCCCTCATCTCCATCCCATTCTTGGTGTGGTTTCCTCCCCACCCTCCATCTGTTGTGGTTATCTAGATGGCCTAGGAGCCTCATGTGACACTACTCTGTTGGTGTGTTTTGCTTTCTTTGTTTCTCTGTGTGGTACTGGGAATGGAAGCCTGGCTCACTCTACCACTGAACTACACCTCGTGCCTACTTTTTATCTGGACGCAGAATTTTCTTCAGTTGCCAAGTGGAACTTGAACTTTCAATCTTCCTAAGGCAGCCTCCCAATGTGCTGGACTGACAGATGTGCACCATCCCACCCAGCTCCACTTTTGTTTTATTAAGTGAAATTGTAACAGCAAAGTTATAGATTGGTACATTTATTACTAGTTCTCAGATATTCCATAGCACAAGTTAATATCAGGTCCTGGCTTCCGACCATGCTTCTGCTCCCTGTCACATACTCATCCTTGACAGTCTGTGTCCAGCTGCTTTCCGAAACGGCAAGCAAGGTCAGTACTACTGTGTCCAGCAGTTATATCTATTTTTTTTTTTTTAGTATGTATTGTCTTCCAGCTTCCTTCAAGGACTTTGAACCTGGGAAAGAGTGGTTCAGTCAGTGACATAGTCAACTTCTTTGCTCCCCTCAAACCCCCTCCTCCTGGAATGTTTCTATTTTAGGATAAACAATGTCCTTTAAGTAAAATTCTATAGCAGGAGCTTGCCTAGAGACTCTTGACTTTATTCGTGTAACTATTGGCCATGTATTTCCCGCCTTCCAAGTGTGTTTAAAATGGACTCTGAAGTGACTCTGGGCTGATGATTTGGATCTGGTTTCCCATCAGCCCACTGGCATTTCAAGAAAGTGCTGCTTTCCAGCTCCTTAGGAGCAAAGGGTCTTCCATTCGTTCGGTATGATGTTCGGTCTGCTGCTGCATTTCTGGTGTGTCAGGCCAGGAAGACACCTTGCTGACTATTGGTCCCTGGCATAGGTTTGCTGGGAGCTGCAGGGGCCCACCCTCCAACCTGCAGAGGACAAGGCACATCCTCTGAAACTTTTCTCTGAGTCTCCTTGTCAGTGCATTGCGGGAAGCTGCTGAGCCATAGCAGAGACCTCATCAGACCCTGGGAGGAGTCACAAGGGAACTGGATTGAGCCCTAGGACCAGGTATTCTGCCCTGGGTTAGGTCTGCCATTAGGCCAGGTTACTTGCTTGCCTGCTTGTTACCGGCTTGTTGTTGCCCCTTGTGATTAAAGGCGGAATTGATCGCCCCTTATCATCTCCATCTGACACCTGCTCCAGTTCCAGTTCCTGCCCTAGTCAGAGTGCTCAGCTACAGCTGCTGTTCCAGTTAGACTCACCCCTGGCATAGGGATGGGGATGTGTTAACCTTATGTGCCTGTGTGTGCATGTGCTGGACTGAGTGTGAACACATGATGGAAGCAGTTGGTTGTTCTGTTTGTCCTCCATGGTGAAAGCCCTTTCCCACCAGGGGCTCAGCAATAAGGAGCTGGATTGGGTAGGACTTCAGTGGTTCCGTATGTCGCATCTGATAGGCTAAGAGGTGACTCACTCTCTGTAATAGGGGTCTGAATCAAGACCACCTAGTACTGGCCACTGTCTGGCATGGGATAGTGTGTGCATCTACTGCATGGATGGACCTGAGTCCACGTGAGGGGAGCAGCCAGACTGACAAAAGTGTGTCTTCTCTCTCCAACAGAGGCACCACAGGCTTCTGTTGTGACTACACTCAAGGGTTCATTACATACACCACAGGGAGTCAGTCAGAATGGGTGCACACAGAGTAAGAGTAAGCCCACTGTATCAGACTACGTGACAGAAAACTTCCAGAAAGACTTCTTGATGGACTACAGGGTGAAAATATAACCCCACCTCTGCACTTGCTGTGAGTTACTGGCCCTGCTTGTGCTCTGCCTGCTGCCAGAGGGAACCCCAAACATGGAAATTGTCTGCCCAGTTTGGAGCAAAGCCACTGATTCTGCATGGAGAGGCCATCCTAATCAATTTCTTCAACCTTGCTCATGGCTGGAACCCTGTGACTCTTCCCATGGTTCTAGGCTTGTGCTTGTCCAGAGAAAGGCACTCTCCTGCTGATGAAAGAGGACTGGAAAAAAAAACTGGCCTCAAATGATAAAACTGAAAAGCTTTACTTGATTCTACGTGTTGACATGGAGGATATTCCTCCTCGGAACATGGGTGGCCATGCAGACCTGCCAGTCCCTCCATGATGTCCCCAGAGGCCTCCACATCTCCTGATCAGATGCCTCCTGTACATCCTGATTCCACTACTCCATCCCCGCTGACCATGCTAGCAATGCCACATAGTCCTTAGGAGCCACCTGATCCACATCCTGTGAGTCAGTGTCTACACTCATCACAGCTTCAGATGTCTCTCTGGGGATGCCCAAGCAGAGGGATGACCAAATCAAACAATTGCCTGTTACTCTTAGCCTTTTAGTTCCATGATATCAAGTGTAAACATCTTATACTCTCATGTTCAGAGAAGACCCAAGCCATGGTTGAGCTAATGTCCCCAAGCTTACAACACAAGAGACAACTTGGGAGGACTGCTGACAGATTCTCCTTTTTAGTACTGAGGAGTCAGATTGTGTTTTGGAAGGAGGGTGAGGCTGGCTGAGAACTAAAGTTCCAGGGGACCCTGATGATACTAAAGCCTGGATGGACACTGCCTTCCCTGCTAACCCATCACATTAGGACTTTATGACTGAAGCTGGCAGTAAAGCTTGGACCAGATATTGCAGAGGACTTCTGGTGAGATCAAAGCAGGAGAAAAAAGCCTCTTAATAATGGCTAAAATAGCTGATGTTATCCAAGAGCAAACTGAAAGCTCTGTGAAATTCTATGAGAGACTGTGAAGTTTTTTGAGCCTAAACTCCATTTGATCCTGAGGCCCCTAAGCAATAACAGAAGGTGAATTCAGTGTTTGTGTTTTTAGCATTCAGGAGAAACTTCAAAGCATCGAGAGAGTTTTTCTGGCATGAATGACACTTAGCTACTCTGTTTTGGTTACTTTTCTCTCATTGTTGGCAAAAAATACCCAACACCCAAAATGAAAGAAAGAAAGGTGTTTTCTCATTGTTTGTGGAAGTTTCAGTCCATAATCAGCTGGCTCCAAGGCAGGGTGGCATGGCACTGGGGCAACTCTTCAAGAGAGCAGTCAGCAAAAGCAGCCAGAGTAAAAGGGGAGGAGGAGAAAAGCCTCTTCTCCTCCCTTATACTGTGAGCAGGCTAGCAGCCCCCCAGGGCAGGTGTAGCACTCATGCCATCTCTGTGCCATCCTCTTACATAGGCTGAAGATATTTACAAAGTTAGGATCCCCTCTGCTTGCTGAGCCTCTTAGTTAAATTTCTAAACTTCTCAAGTTCACACAATGTATCAACCAAAACATAGCTCAAAAGTTTTTTGGGAACTGAGGAGAAGGAAAGCAGTGCAAGGAAACATCATCAGACTCTGTTTCTAGCTGTACTATCAGGAAAGCTGCTCTCAAAAGAGTTTCAAACTGGTCAGTGGTGACACAAATGCCAAGCTGGCAAGGCCTCATTGGAATCTTAATTCCAAACAGGAAGCTGTCCCTAAGCCCTGGCCCCAACCAATGCACCCAATGTGAACAATTTGGATGTGGGAAAAACAAATGCCCTTGTCAGTTGAATGACCAGAAAGCCTCCGATGCCCTTGAACCTGACAAACCTGAAATTGTGCTCTCAATCCTTGATAGTACCAAATAGGGAGGACCAGGGTGTGTCAGAAAAGGCTGTGAATGCCCACATTCACAAAGAAAGTCAGGGGAAAACCAATGCCATTTAAAATATTCCCTCATCACTCAACCTGTTGTCCTCTTGACCTCTCAACAAATACAAGTAATGATGGCTATTTGCTCTACTGCTGCAAAATGGTTTTGTCAAAGTGGATCCTGTGAGGTTGGAGGACATTTTATCAGACATGCATTTTCATACATGCCTAGATGTCCTGTTCCTCTGCTGGCCTGAGACCTCCTGTCAAAGCCAGGAGCAAGACCTTTGCTCCCAGTCAGCCTGCCACCCTCTCTCTGGAGCCACCTAAATCAGGCTTGTGATTGACTCTGACCATGCTCCATGAATAGTGGTGACTTTCTTGAACAGAAATACCCAATGACTATAATCCTGAGGTTTTGAAAACCCTGTTTCTAGATGTCTTTTTGGAAAATTAGCCTCCAGGACTAGCTGTTAACCAAGGCCCCTTGATGACTGGACTTAATCTGGGAGCCACTCCCAACACCATCAACAGTATCCCATGGCCAGGGAGGCCCACTTGGGGATTCAACCCTTCATCTCTAGCCTTCAGTAAGCCAGCATTCCAGTGGCCTTTCAGTCACCTTGGAACACTCCACTGTGGACAATTAAAAAGTCTAATGCTGTCTATCAGCTGGTCCAAGACCTCGGTGCCATGAATGCTGCCACTGTAACTTTACACCCTATGGTCCCAAACCTGTACACACTCTTGGGCCTGCTTCCTCTCCATATTGCTTTGTTCACCTGCCTGTCTGTATATATTTTGGTACCAAGGGTTGAATTCAGGACCTCACACTTGCCAGGCAGGCACATATGCCACTGAGCTAAACCACCAGTCCCTTCACATGCCCAGATTTAAAACAATCTTCTTTTGTCTGCAAATTGCACCTGACAGTTTATTTTTTCCTTTGAATGAGAGGACCCTGACACTGGACAAAACAGGCAATTCACATGGACTCGCTTCCCTCAAGGGTTCAAGAACTCTCCCATGTTGTTTGGGGAAGCCTTGAATGCTGACCTAGGCAGGTTCACTCATGAAGGTTTCCACTGTGCATTGTTGAAATATGCCAGTGTCATTCTCACCATAACTCCAATAAAAAAGACTGTTGGAGAACACAAGCCCTCCTCTGCTCCCTGTGTGACACTGGCTACTAAGTTTCCTGGGAAAGGGCTCAAATCTGTAAGCAAAAAGTGAGATATTTAGGATTTGATTTAGAAAAAGGGTTGGGGCACCTAGGCCCACAAACAAAGGTGGTCATTTGGTCCAGGCCATGGCCTGACTGCAGAAAGGAACTCAGCTGGTTTCTGCTGAAGTTGGATACCTGGGTGTGGTGTAAAAGCCTGGCCAATTTATGACATAGTGAAGAAGCCCACAACTGAAAGAGTTGTAATAAGCTGGACTTTGGGAGAAACTGAGGGGTTTGATCAGATCAAATGGGCTCTGGCCTGAGCTCCAGCTTTGTGAATTTCAGATGTGACTCATCCTTTTGACTTGTTTGTAGATGAAAGACTATGTGTTGCCTCAAGATTCCTTATTGAAACAGTGGGACCCTGGGAGATGGCAGTCACCTACTTGTACAAGACACTAGACACAGTATCTAAAGGTTGACCTACCTGCTGGTGGGGACTTGCAGCAAGAACCATCTTGATTAAATTGACTTTTGGGCACAACCTGACTGTCCAGGTGCCACATGTGGTTCTCAAGCATCTCAACAGGGGGTGACATTGGTGGCTTTCAAACATCCACATCACCTAGTACCAGGGACTGCTTGTGGGGAATCCCTGAGGCCCTTTCCAGCCAGTAAAGACTTTAAATCCAGCCATCTCTTTGCCACTGAGCTCAGACAGCCAGGTCGTGATTGCCTTTCATGAACATTTGAGCTCTTTGTTAGCTGCCCTAACCTGCAGATGAAGCCTTCAGCAGATGCTGAGTACACTTTGTTCACTGATGTCTGTTAAAAATGGACAGCACAGTGCTGGGTATGCTCCTGTTGCCACTGAGGAGGTTCTATTAGCTGGACCTCTTCCTCAGAATTGGTCAGCTCAATAGCCTGAGCTCTGGGTGCTCTTACAGGCCCTCAATTGGGCAAAGGACTGAAAGGTGAATCTTTACATAGATTCCCAGGATGTCTTTGCTGCCGTCTGTGTCCAGGGGTGTTATACAAGGAGTGTGGGCTGCTGATGGCTGAAGAAAAAGAGATCAAGAACAAAGATGAAATCTCTCAACTTTTGACTGCAATTTGGAAGCCTATAGAAATAGCTGTTTTCCACTGCAAAGTTCAACAGAAAGTACAAGACACTATTAGTCTTAACAATCATAAAGTGAATGAGGCCACAAAATTGTCTGCTGAGGCCTCAACCTGGATGGACAATGACTTTGTCCAAAACTCAGAAGCACTGGAGGAGACCTCACCAAAATGTGTTCTTAGCTTGCACAAACACCCTCTCCATTGTACTAAAGAGGAAACACAGTGGTCAAAACACTAAGGGGCTAATTTGGGCCCAAATGGCATCTGGACCTTACTAAATGACCAAATGATCATCCTAAGAAAACTTGCCTGTGCCTGGGTGAATTGTTTCAATGACACTATGCAAGGAGGAAATACTGCTATGGCCCAACTACTGGGTTGGTATTGTTACATTCCAAAATTGACATCCATCTGTGTAGCTATTAACCAAAAACATCAAAGACTGAGGCTGCTACAGGCCCTCGACCACCATCTGGAATTCAAAACATGGCACTTTTTTGATTTGATTTACAATGTTTTTACTTTGAAGAGAATAAAATGAAACAAAATAAAACAGAATAGAGTCAATCAAAACACTGTGGTTTTACTATTATCTTGTTTTAAAGTCCCATACTTTTTCCATTGTTTTGTCTCTATTGGTTGTGTTCCAAACTATTTTGTTTGATTTTATTATGCCTGATGGTATAGGCAATTCTTTTGAAGATAACCAGAGGCATTATTGTATCATTATTGATTTCCTTGTATTTGGTTTTAAAGACATGTACCATGTGCATCATTTTGTTTTGATTGACACTTTTTCCAGTTGAAGATCTCCAGATAGACTTTACTGAAGTTAAGCCAGGCTGGGTTTACAAGTGCTTGCTGGTCCTTGCTTGTTCTTATTCTGGCTGCCTGGAGGCATTCCCTACTAATATTGAAAAAGCCTCAGATGTGTGCAGAGTTTTATTAAGTGAAATTATTCCTAGATCTGGCCTGCCCTTGAGTATAGGCCATGACAGTGGGCCATTATCTGTAGCAGAAATAACTCAAAAACTAGTTAAGGTATTGAAAATCAAATAGAATTTTTGCATTACCTATCAGCCTCAGAGTTCTGGCAAATTGGAGCTGATGAATAGAACGCTGAAGTCAACACTTACAAAGTATTATCAAAAGACATTGGTGCCATGGGTGGTCTTGTTACCTATGGGTCTCCTGAAAGTTAGGACTTCACTAGGACTAATAGGATACATAGCATTTGAAGTCTTAGTTGGGAGGCCCTAGCATTAATTAAAGACCTTCAAGGGGATTTACACCAGTTGGGAACTATTATTTCACAAGTGCAGCTTATTTACTTAGGGAGAATTTTCCCTCAGATACATAAGAATATAGCAGAAAAATCACCTATACCCCCGATACATGTGCACATACATGCAATCCAGGTGATATAGTTTGTGTCAAAGGTTGGAAAAAGAGTCCCTTAACCCCAATTGGAGGGGCCCCCATTTAATCATTTTCACTGCTCCCATTGCAGTCAAAATGGCAGAGATCCAGTCCTGGACTCATCACTGATTTATTTCACTTACGAGGTGAGCACACACTGACAATTGCTGGAAGGCCTTCTTTGATGGGCTAAATCCTTAAAAGGCTCCTTTGAAGAGGCAGCACAGTGAAAGCCTTGCTGCTGCCACACCGGAAGCTGGCAGGTCACTGCATGGCTTAAGACTGAACAGACATCATACACAGGAGTACCTGTACCAATTGACTGATGCTTTATTACCCTGGTTGGGTTTTGGTTCCCCTTTCTTGCTGATTTTGGTGCTTGCTACATGACTCTGGGCTGTGTCCCCTGAGGACAGGAAGGTTTCTCACAGAATCACCTTCTTTTTCTTCTATATTTGTGTGACAATTTTATTGGGCACTTTGCTTTGTGTGTGTGTGTGGTGTGTTTTATTTAAGAATAAAAAGACACAGAAAAGAACATCAAAAAGCAAAAGAGACAAATAAACAACAACAAAATACTAAATAAATAACAGTATAGGTTTACAAAACATGAAAAGAATTTGATAATGGTTGTAATGTTGCCTATTAAACCTTCAAAAGAGTTGCTTAGATTAAGAGATAGATGTAAACTTGACATAATCATATGAGCATTAGCTGTTCTTTTCCAAGAATTAGTACAATTAGTATAGTAATTTTAGCTATCCTATGTATACATATATGTATAAATTTATGTCTTTTTCCTTATTTCTTTCCTCCTTTACCCTATCCCAGTTACTTTGTCTCTTTGAGCAGTTTCTTACTCCTACACAGTAGTTAATGTAGCTTTTTGATTCTATATACTCTTTCAGTTTCTTACACTAGAGAGATAATATGGTATTTGCACATGTGAGTTTGATTTATTTCACTTATAAGTATGATCTCAAGTTGCTTCTATGTGCTTACAAAAGTCTTGATGCAATCTTTCTTTATAGCTGAGTAGTATTCCGTTCTGTAAAAGTATCACATCTTTTTTTTAAAAAATGCATTCCTTTATAGGTTGGAACTTGGGTTGTTCCCAAGATTTGGCTATTGCAAATTGTGCTGCTATAAACATGGGTGCACATATATGACTGTGGCATGATGTTTTCAATTCTTCTGGGGGAATGCCCAGAAGAAGGATAGCTGGGTCAAATGGAATCTCTAATCCTAGCTTTTTGAGGAAACCTCCACACTGAATTCTACAGTGGTTGCACCAGTCTACATTCCCGCCAACAGTGCAGAAGAGTTCCTTATTCCCCACAGCCTCTCCAGCATTTTTTGTAGGTAGTTTTCTTTATCCTGGCCATTCTTTCTGGAGTGAGATGGAATCTTAGTGTTGTTTTAATTTGCACTTCTTTAATGACCACTGATGCTGAACATTTTAAAATGTATTTATTTGCTATTTGTATTTCTTCATCTGAGAACTGTGTATTCATCTCAGATTCCTATTTTTGGACTGGGTCTTTGTATTTTGGGGATCTGATTTTTAAAAAATTCTTTATATGTTCTAGACAGAAGTCCTTTGTCAAAGGGACAGTTCACTAAGATTTTTTCCCAATTTTTTGGTTTTCTATTCACTATGCTGAAGATTTCTTTTGACATGCAAAAACTCTTTAATAGGATGTGATTCCAGTTATTGATTCTCTGAAGTATTTCATGTGTGGTTTGATTCTTGTTCATGAATTCTCTACTTATCCCTGTGTCTCCAAGATTTTTACCTACTTTGTCTTCCAACAGATTTAGTGTTTGTGCTTTAATATTCAGATCTTTGATCCAGTTAGACTTTAGTTTGGTACATGGTGATAAACATGGGTCTAGTTTTAGTTTTTGGCATATGGAGAGCCAATTTTTCCAGCACCATTTATTAAAGAGACTCTTTCTTCAAGTGGATGTGTTTGATCCCTTCATCAAAGATAAGGTGGCTGAGCGTGCTTGTAGTTGTATTTGTATCTTCTAATCTATTCCATTGATCTTCAGGTCTGTTTTTATTCCAGTACCATGCTGATTTTATTACAGTAGCTTTGTAGTATAACTTCAAGTCAGGAATTATGATTGCTCCTGCCTTGTCTTTGTTGGTTAGAGTTGCCTTTGCTATTCTAGGTCTCTTCTGGTTCCAGATGAATTTTTGGAGTGATTTCTCTAGATCTATGAGATATGCTAGTAGTATTTTGATTGGGATTGCAGTAAATCTTTATAACACTTTTGGTAGAATGGCCATTTTCACAATGTTTGTTCTTTGTATCCATGAGCAACGGATGTCTTTCCATTTTCTGAGGTTGTCTTCAATGTCTTTTTTCAGGGTATTATGATTTTGCCTTAATAGATTTTTACTTCTTTTGTCACAGTGATTCTTAAGTATTTCATGTTTTTGGATACCATTGTGAGGGGCATGGCTTCTCTTAGTTCTCTCTCAGTGATTTTGTTCTTTGTGTATAAGAATGCTACTGATTTTTGATTGTTGACTTTGTATCCAGCTACATGACTGAATTTATTTTTGATACCTAGGAGTCTCTCAATAGGGGTTTGGAAATTGTGTAGGTAGAGTATCATGTCATCTGAAAATAATAAATTTTATTTCTCTCACTTGTATAATTGCTCTGGCTAGTATTTCCAGCACTATATTGAATAGGAGTGTTGATAAGGGACATCCTTGTCTTGTTCTTGATTTTAGGGTAAAGTCTTTCATTTTTTAGCCATTTAATAGAATGCTGGCTGTTGGTTTGTCATAGATGGCTTTTATCATATTGAGGGAAAGACCATTTACTCCAATTTTCTGTAATATTCTTATCATGAATAAGTGTTGGACCTTATCAAAAGCTTTTTCTGCGTCTATAGAAATGGTCATGTGATTCTTACTTTTGGCTGTATTGATATGGTGGATTACATTTATTGATTTATGTATGTTGAGCCATCCCTGCATGACTGGGATGAATCCCACTTGGTCATGCTGTATAATCATCTTGATGATTTGCTGCATCCTGTTTGCCAACATTTTATTGAGAATTTTAGCATCTATGTTCATTAGGGAGATTGGCCTGTAGTTCTCTTTTATGTTTGGGTCTTTCTCAGGTTTTGGTATTAAAGTAATATTTGCTTCCAGGAATGAGTTGGGGAGAATTGCTTTCCTTTCAATTTCATTAAAGAGTTTGAGGAATGTCAGCATTAAATCGTCTTTGTATTTCTTGTAGAATTCCGCAGTAAATCTCTGTCTGGACCTGGGCTTTTCTTTGTTGGTAAGGATTTAAATACATTTTCAATTTCATTAGAAGAAATTGGGTTATTCAGCAGTTTTCCATCTTCTTGACCCAGCTTTGGTGATTCATATGTTTCTAGGAATCTGTCTATTTCTTCTGTGTTATCAAACGTAGGAGAGTAAAGGTTTTCAAAATAGCTATTGATGATCTTATGCATTTCCACAGAGCCTGTAGTCATTTCACCCTTTTAATTTCTTATTGCATGAATTTGAGTTTTTTCTTTCCTTTTAAAAATAAGGTTGGCTAAGGCTCATTAATTTTTTAAAATTCTTTTGAAGAACCAACTCTTTGGTTCATTGATTTTTGTGTTATTTTCTTAGTCTCTATTGCATTGATTTCTGCTCTGACCTTTATAATTTTCTCCCTTCTTTTGGCTTTGGGCTTGACTTGCTCTTCTTTTTCTAGATGTTTGAGGTATAGCATCAGGTTGTTTCTTTGTGTTTGTTCTGTTTTCCTGATGTGGGAATTCACTGCAATAAATTTTCCTCTGAGGACTGCTTTCTTGTGTCCCACAGGTTCTGGTAACATGGAATTGTATTTTTGTTTGCTTGTAGATATGGTTTAAATTCTTCTTTAATTTCCTCTGTGACCCACTGATTGTTCAGGAGTGTATTATTCAATTTCCATGTGTTTGTGGGGGTTTTGCACAGTATTTTGTCATTAATTTACTTATCACTGCTCCTGGAAATACTAGCCAGAGCAATTAGACAAGGGAGAGAAATAAAAGGAGTAAAGATAGGAAAAGAAGAAGTTAATTTATCATTATTTGCAGATGACATGATACTCTACATAGAAGATCCCAAAACCTCCATTGAAAGACTCCTAGATATAATAAATACATTCAGCAGTGTAGCTGGATACAAAGTCAATACTAAAAAATCAATAGCAGTGGACCTGCCCTGCCACTGGGAACATCATAGAAGTCTGTGTCAGGTGTAAGCTGCCTGGAACTTCCCCCGTGGGCCTTCCCTGCCACTCAGAACATCACAGAAGCCTGTGTGAGGTGTAAACTGCCTGGAACCTCTCCTGTGGGCCCACCCTGCCACCAGAACATCAAGGCAGTGCATGTCAGGCATAAGTTGCCTGGAACTTCCCCCATGGACACTCCCACCATTGGGAACATCACAGAAGCCTGCGTCAGGCATAAGCTGATTGGAACCTCCTCTGTGGGCCTGTCCTGCCACTGGGAGCATCACGGAAGCTTGCCTCAGGCTGCAAACTGCCCTAGAGTGCTTCTGCTGGGCCCATCCTCTCACCTGGAACATCAGAAGACCTCAGAAAGCTCCAGTCAGTGTGAAAAAACTTGGAACTTTGTTCCAGGTGGTGAACCTTGGACTGTAGTGGATTAACTGTGTCAGTGTAGTGAGTATGCCCCTAAAATAGAGGTGTACAGTGGATAAAAAGGGCCAGTAGTAAAACCCCCTCCAACTAACTATAAGACCTTGCTGAGTCTGAAAAGAGTGTGTGTGATCCTCTCCTACACATAGAAAACATCAGGTAGAGTGAAAATGACAAAATGAAAAAGCAAAATGCAGTCTCAAACATATAGTTCACCAGAAGCAGCAAGTACAGGAGACATTGAAATAGAGGGCCCAAAAGTAACACACCAGGAATCTGTGAAAAGATAGTGAGTGAAAAAAAAGAACTCCACCAGGCTATAGAGGAAATCAAATTAGAAGTACTCTCCCATGTAAAGATAGAAATAATAACCTTAGTAAAGGAGTTGTTGAGTGCAGTTAAACAAGAAATAGAGAAAAAAGTACATGAACATGGGAAACTGATTGAAAGCTTGAATGCACAATATAGAAAAACAAGCAGAATTCATGAAACAAACTCAAAGAAACATCCGAGAAATGAACAAATTCTACTGAAAACGTGCAAAACTGCCTAAAGGAAGCAGAAGATAGGATTTTGGACCTTGAGGACAGGATCACAATTAGTGATCAGGAAAGGATAGAACTTTTAAAAATAACAAAGCATCATGAAATGACAATCCAGAAGCTTCATGATGATGCCAAGAGCAACAATAAAAGAATAATGGGCATTAGCGAAGATACTGGAGTCCAGGCAAACAACATAAAGCAACTACATAAATAATAGCAGAAAATTTCCCAAACATGGGGAAAGAATCTGATATGCAGATAAGTGAGGCATATACAACACCAAACAGTCACAATCAACATAAATTCACACCTAGACACATAATATTTAAGGTATCAGACATACAGCATAAAAACAGAATACTAAAATCTGTTAGAGAAAAGACACAACTCACGTATCAAGGAAAACCCATTAGAATCATGGCAGACTTTCCAGCACAAAGCCTCCAGTCAAGAAGAGCTTGGAATGAGGTATTTCAAGCCCTTAAAGAAAACAACCTTCAACCCAGACTGATGTACCCAGCAAAACTTTCATTCAAATTTAATGGAAAAACAAGATATTTCCATGATAAAGAACAACTGAAGAAATTCACACCCACCAAACCAACCCTAGAAAGAGTACTGAAAGACATACTAGATAGAGATAAAAACAACCACAATCCCCAAAAAAACAAAGAAAGAAATCATCAGGTAGGATAAGCAATTAAATAAAGGGAAAAGCAGAAAGAAACAACTGGGCATAACATAGCAAAGCTGAGCTGGTACATATCAGTGATATCCATAAATATAAATGGTCTCAATTCACCTATCAAAAGAAATAGATTGACAGAATGGATCAAGAAATGGGATCCCACAATATGCTGTATACAGGAAACACATCTGACCCAAAAGGAAACTCATAGAATAAAAGTCACAGGATGGAAAACAGATTCCATGCAACAGTAGCCCAGAAAAAACAGGGGTAGCTATTGTATTTGCAGACAATGTGAACTTCAAACCCGACATGATTAAAAGAGATAGAGAAGGTCACTACATACTTGTTTGTGGAAAAATGCAAGAGGAAGAACTAACAATTATACATATATATGCACCAAATATAGGAGCACCCAACTATATAAGACAGATACTAATGGAAATGAAAAACCAAATATGCAAGAACACAAGTATAACAGGAGATCTTAACAGCCTATTGTCCAAAAGAGATAGATCAACTAGACAAAAAGTCAGCAAAGAAATAACACAACTGAATCACACCTGTGAGCAATTGGACTTAGTACACGTTTACAGAGTGTTCCACCCAACCACATCAGAATACAAATTCTTCTCAGCTGCACATGGGACATTCTCCAAAATAGATCATATATTATCCCATAAAACATTCTTAAGTAAATGCAGAAGTATTGAAATCATACCATGCATAATATCTGACCATAGTGCACTAAAATTGGAAATTAATGGCAAAAGAAATTGCAAAACCTGCATAAATACATGGAAATTAAATAACAATCTTTTAAACAACTGGTGGGCTACAGATGAAATTAAAGAAGAAATAAAGCAATACCTACAATTCAATTAAAATATAGAAACAACATACTGTAATCTGTGTGATGCAATGAAAGTAGTCTTAAGAGGGAAGTATATAGCAATAAATTGTCATATCAAGAAAACAGAACGAGCACAAATGAACAACCTAATGCTCCATCTCAAGCTTATAGAAAAGCAAGTTAAACCCAAAGCTCATAGAAGAGAGGAAATTGTGCCGGAGTCCAGCTGCGGCAGGGCTCAGGGGTCCCAAAGGTGGTCAGGGAGTCGGCGAGTGAGAGACAGAAGACACTGCACACCAGTATGTGAGTGAATCTGAATCTATTTTATTTTTTAGAAGCTGGAGTATATATTTGCTAACTTTTGGCAGTAACTTAAACCCCAAGCAGGAAGCGTCCCAGGCTTAGAGCCAGGCAGGGATAATCTTAAACAATATGTGTTAATTAACTTTTTTCACCTTTGTTAAACTTTAATCTTGTTAATTAGCTTGCAAAAGCAAACATGCTATACTCTAGCCCCAATACTTTCTGTTCTATTTATATTGATTCTTTTCTTTGTTGGCCAGATTTTCTGTCTTTCTTTTTAACATAGTTATGTAATGTTTTTTATCCTCTGTTGATCTAATACAATAGGGTGGCCCATTCCTAGCTAAATTTTCCATGAAATTTAATTGATTACATTTGGCCCATTTTCCTTTGATATTAACTATTCTTTGCCCATGCTTATCATAAATCTCTGTGTAAGGCAGAGGGGGGTCAGGCACTTGAGGTAAAAGTTTTCTTGGGGGCTTACTTTGTAATTTCTGATAGAGAAACTTCCCTGGATCAAGGGCAGTTGTCTCACAGGAATTTTGTAAATCCTCCTCCATGAGCTCTTTCATTTAAAGCTTTTGTATAAACTCTCTCATACTACTCACAGAAGGTAAAATTTCACAGTTTTCACAAAGGGGTTATCTAGAGGGTTTCTAGTAACTCCTCTGGAGTTTCTATTTTCGATTTCATATTGAGTATTACATGAAAATATATATATGTGAATTACACAAATTACAATTATCAGTACAAAACATTCCAAGATCCCCATGCCCAATTCCCACATGCGGTGTCCTTTTCCTGGAGAAGTGATTCCTTGAAGCGCTCTCCTCCACCCATGGACCTTGTCACAAGGCATGGATGGACTAGGATGCGGCATGGACGGAAAAAGGCACTGCAAAATTGTAAAGATCAGAGCAGAAATCAATGCAATTGAAACTAAAAGCAATGCAAAGAATTAATGAATTGAAAAGCTGTTTTTTTGAGAGAATAAACAAAGTTGACAAATCCCTATTTAACCTTATCAAGAGAAAGAAAGAACAAACCTAAATTCATGCAGTAAGAACTTAAAAGGGGGGAAATTACTACAGAGCCCATGGAAATTCAAAAGATCATTAATACCTCCTTTGAAAATCTCTACTCACAAAAAGTGGAAAACAGAGAGGAGATGGACAGATTTCTAGAAACATGTGAACTAACAAAGCTCAACCAAGAAGATATAGCAATTTTGAACAACCCAATATCAGCTATTAAAATTGAAAATGTAAGTAAAAACTTACAAACAGAGAAAAGCCCAGATCTGGATGGATTCACAGCTGAATTCTGCAAGAAATTTAGAGAATATTTGATGCCAATATTCCTTAAACTCTTCAATGAAATTGAGAAGAAAGCAATCCTCCCTAAATAATTCCTGCAGGCAAGTATTACTCTGATACCAAAACCAGAGAAAGATCCAACCAAAAAGAATTATAGGCCAATCTCACTAATGAACATTGATGCAAAGATTCTCAACAAAATACTGGCAAATAGAATGCAGCAAATCATCATGAAGATTATACATCATGACCAAGTGGGGTTCATTCCAAGAATGCAGGGATGGTTTAACATATGCAAATCAATAAATGTAATACACCACATAAACAGAGGCAAAAACAAAAACCACATGGTCATCTCAATAGATGCAGGAAAAGCTTTTGACAAAGTCCAACACATGTTCATGATAAAAGCCCTTCAGAAACTCGGTATACACGGTGTCTACCTCAACCTGATAAAGGTCATCTATCACAAACCAACAGCTAACATTATACTCAATGGACAAAAACTGAAAGCTTTTGTTTTAAAATCAGGAACAAGACAAGGATGTTCACTATCACCACTCCTTTCAATATAGTTCTGGAAACACTAGCTAGGGCAATCAGACAAGAGATAGAAATAAAAAGAATAAAGATAGGAAAGGAAGAAGTTAAATTATCACTATTAGCAGATGATATGATACTCTATATAGAAGACCCAAAAATCTCCATTAAAAGACTACTAAAGGTAATAAACAAGTTCAACAGTGTAGCTGGATATAAAGTCAATGCTCAAAAATCAATAGCATTCCTGTACACAAACAAAAAATCTCACTGAGAGGGAAATTATGGAAATATCACCCTTTACAATAACATCTAAAAAAATGAATTACTTAGGAATCAACCTAGCTAAAAATGTAAAAGACCTATATGCTGAAAATTATACTATGCTGAAAAAGGAGATTGAAGAGGATATTAGAAAATGGAAGGATATTCCTTGCTCTTGGTTTGGAAGAACCAACTTTGTGAAAATGGCCATACTCCCAAAACTGTTATACAGATTTAACACAATCCCAATCAAAATACCATTGTCATACATCACAGATCTAGAGAAAACACTCCTAAAATTTGTTTCAAAACAGAAGAAACCTATAATAGCAAAGGCAATTCTGTGCAGCAAAAGCAAGGCAAGAGGCATCTCAATTCCTGACTTGAAACAGTACTATAAAGCCACAGAGATAAAATCAGCATGGTACTGGCAAAGAAATAGACCTGAGGATCAATGGAACAGATGAGAAGATGCAAGCACAACTACAAAGACACTCAGCCACCTGATATTTGACAAAGGGGCTAAATATGTGCACTAGAAGAAGGATAGTCTCTTTAATAAATGTGTTGGAAAAATTGGCTTTCCACATGCTGAAGACTGAAATTAGATCAAAGTGTATCACCATGCACAAAACTAAAGTCTAAATGGATCAAAGACCTAAATATTAAAACAGAAACACTAAATCTACTGGAAGACAAAGTAGGTAGAAGTCTTGGAGACATAGGGGTAGGCAGAGAATTCATTAACAAAATGCAGACTGCACTGGAAACACTTCAAAGAATCAATGATTGGAATCTCATATTATTGAAAAGTTTCTGCCCTTCAAAAGAAATCACCAACAGAGTAAAGAGAAAACCCACAAGGTGGGAAAGAATTTTAGCTAGCAGTCCCTCAGACAAAGGACTTATATCCAGAACATATAAAGAATTGAAAAACATCAATCCCCCCAAATTCAAAGACCCTCTCCAAAAATGAGCATCTGAGATGAGCACAGAGTTCTGAGAGGAAGATATACAAATGGCAAATAAATACATGAAGAAATGTTCACCATCACTGGTCATTCAAGAAATGCAAGTTAAAACAACATTGAGATTTCAACTCACTCTGGAAAGAATAGCTTCCATCAAGAAATCAACTGATAACAAATGTTGGTGAGGCTGCAGGGAAAAGGGAACTCTGCTCCACTGTTGGTGGGAATGTAGATTGGTGCAGCCATTATGGAAGTCCATATGGAGAATTCTCAGAAGACTAGGATTGGAAGCCTCATTCAATCCAGCTATTCCTGTCCTGGGCATTTTCCCAGAAGGACTGAATAGTTCATATCACAGTGATATAGGTGCACCCATGTTCATAGCAGCACAATCTGTGATAGATAAATCTTGGAAACAACCAAGATGCCCATCTACTGTAGAGTGGATGAAAAAGATGTGGTATTTTTATACAGTGGAATATTGCTTAGCTGTAGAAAAGGATGATCTTGAGGCCTTCATAGGTAAATGGAGACAACTTGAGACTATCCTCATTAGTGAAACAAATAAGAATCATATTTATAAGTATCATACTGTGTCTCTAGTGTAAAAAGTAAATAAGTATTATTAGTGTAACAAAACCAAATTGTGTAATTTCTATTGTAAAAAAGAGGAAAAGAAAGTGCTCTAAGAGATGTAACTGCGTGTATGTTTGAGTGTGTAAAATAGATGATTATATTGCTGAATCTTTGTTGGATCTTTGAGCAGAACTGTTTGCAGTCTCACTGTTTGAATGTCTACTATGTATCCTTTAACTTTGTAACTTGAACAACTATGTTCAAGATGACAATATGTAATTTATAAACTAATGATTTCTTAGTGGGTTTTTTCTCATTTTCCTTTTTTTCCCTTTCTTTTAGAATTCTGTATTGTTGCTACCCTTTTTTCTGTTTTGCTTTATTTCTCTTTAAATAAAATTTAAAAAAAGTATAATAGCTATTGTAAAAAAGAGGAAATAAGAAGTGCTATAAAAGATATAACTGCATGTATATTTAAATGTGCAAGGTAGATAGAGATATTTTTAAGTTCTTGTTGGATTACTGAACAGATCTGTTTGCAGTCTCACTGCTTCACTGGCTACTTTGTGTGCTTTAATTTTGTAACTTGAACAACTGTTTCTAAAAGAACAATATGTAATTTATCAACTAATGATTTCTTACTGTTTATCTTTTTTGAAATTCTGTAATATTTCTATCCTTTTTTCTGTTTTTTCTTTAAATAAAAAAGATAAAACATCAATAGCATTCTTATACACTAACAACAAAACCACTGGGAGAGAAATAAGAGAAGCCACACACTTCACAATAGAATCCACAAAAATGGAGTACTTAGGAATTAATTTAACTAAAGATGTAAAAGAGTTGTACAGGGAAAATTATAATATCCTGAAAAAGAAATTGAAGAGGACCTCATAAAATGGAAAGACCTTGGTTGTTCATGGGTAAGAAGAATAAATATTGTGAAAATGGCCATTCTCCCAAAATTGTTATACAGATTAAATGCAATCCCAATGAAAATACCACTAACATACCTCATAGATCTAAAGAAATCACTCCTAAAATTCATCTGGAACCAGAAGACACCTAGAATAGCAAAGCCAAGGCAGGTGGCATCACGATTCCTGACCTGAAGTTATACTTGAAGATAAAGCTACTGTAATAAAATCAACATGGTACTGGAATAAAAATAGACTTGAAGATCAATGGAATAGGCTAGAAGATACAGCTACGAGCACACTCAACCACTTTATCTTTGATAAAGGGGCCAAGTATGTTCACTGGAACAATGATAGTCTCTTTAATAAATGGTGCTGGAAAAACTGGCTCTCCATAAGCCAAAAACTAAAATTAGACCCATGCCTGTCACCATGTACTAAACTAAAATCTTAATGGATCAAAGATCTAAATATTAAAACAGAAACACTAAATCTGTTGGAAGACAAAGTAGATAAAAATCTTGAAGACATAGGGGTTGGTAGAGAATTCATGAACAAGAACCAAACAGCACGGGAAGTACTTCCTAGAATTAATAATGGGGATGATATCTTATTAAAGAGTTTTTGCATGTCTAAAGAAATCTCCAGCAAAGTGAAAAGAAAACCCATGAACTAGGAAAAAAATCTTAGTGAACTGTCCCTCAGACAAAGGACTTCTGTCTAGAACTCATCAAGAATTAAAAAAAAATCAGACCCCCCGAAATTCAAAGACCCAATCCAAAAATGGGCATCCAAGATGAACACACAGTTCTCAGATGAAGAAATATGAATGGCAAATAAATACATGAAAAAATATTCATCATCATTGGTCATTAGAGTAATGCGAATTAAAACCACACTGAGATTCCATCTCACTCCAGAAAGAATGGCCAAGATCAACAAAACTACCAACAACAAATGCTGGAGAGGCTGTGGGGAAAAAGGAACTCTTCTGCACTGTTGGAGGGAGTGTAGACTGGTGTAACCACTGTGGAGGTCAATCTGGAGATTCCTCAAACAGCTGGGGTTGGAGGTCCCATTTGACCCAGCTATTCCACTCTTATTCATATTGCCAGAAGAATTGAAAACACCTTACCACAGTGATATATGTGCACCCATGTTTATAACAGCACAATTTGTAATAGCCAGATCTTGGAAACAACCTAAGTGTACATCAACTGAAGAATGGATAAAAAATGTGGTACTTTTATATAATGGAATATTACTCAGCTATAAAGAATGATCACATTGAGATATTTATAAATAAATGAATGCAACTTGAATCCATACTCATAAGTGAAACAAATCAAACTCACATGTATAAATACCAGATAGTCTCCCTAGTGTAAGAAATTGTAAGGGTACAGAAGATTTTATGGTAATCATGGTTCACCATTATATTGCTTTGAAGTCGTATGTTTTCATTCATTGGTTGGAATGGTTTTATTCCGTTTTGTTTGATCTTAATATATGTGATGGTATGAATAGTTACTTTGTAGAAAAGACCATATGGCAGCCATTGTTGATTTAATATCATTCTGCTCTGAAGTCCTACCATGCTTTTTTATTTTATTACTATTGGTTGTATCATGTTGTGTTGTATTGGATTTTAATATGTATGATAGTATAAACAAAAATTTTTTTTGAAAATGAGATTGTTAATCTTTGGTTATTTGGTTCAGAATGGCTTGCAATACTTTCATTCTCTTGAGTGGTTTTATTCTATTTTGTTATGTTTGACATTATTGTGTATAAAGCTAAGATCAACTATTTCAAAGAAAGAGACATTATGATAGCTACTTTTGATATCCAATTGTCTTGTTGTAAAGTGCTGTGTTGTTTACATTGTTGTGTTCTGATCTGCTTAGATCTGTCCTCTTTGTTTTATTCTCTTTAAAATAAAAATATTTTTAAAAATTAAAAAATAAAA
The DNA here is from genome assembly GCA_004027455.1 of Hydrochoerus hydrochaeris. Lineage (NCBI taxonomy): Eukaryota > Metazoa > Chordata > Mammalia > Rodentia > Hydrochaeridae > Hydrochoerus > Hydrochoerus hydrochaeris. The sequence continues at coordinate 134,304 of PVLA01005560.1, forward strand.
ATACTGCATATTTTTTATCCATTCCTTAATTGATAGACATGTGGGTTGTTACCAATATTTGACTGTTGCAAATTGTGCTGCTTTAAACATGGGTGCACAGATATCACTGCGGTATGATGTTTTCAGTTCCTCTGGGAAAATGCCTATGAAAAGCAGGATAGCTGGGTCAAATGGAATTTCTAATCCTAGCTTTTTGAGGAAATCTCCACACTGAATTCTACAGTGGTTGCACCAGCCTACACTCACACCAACAGTGCAGAAGAACCCCACAGCCTCTCCAGCATTTGTTCTTGGTAGTTTTGTTGATCCTGGCCATTCTTTCTGGAGTGAGATGGAATCACAGTTTTGCTTTAATTTGCATTTCTTTAATGACCAATGATGCTGAACAGTCTTCCATGTATTTATTTGCCATTTGTATTTCTTCATCTGAGAACTGTGTATTCATCTCAGATTCCTATTTTTGGATTGGGCCTTTGGATTTTGGGAATCTGATTTTTAAAATTCTTTATATGTTCTAGACAGAAATTCTTTGTCAAAGGGTCAGTTCACTAAGATTTTTTCCCAGTTTGTTGGTTTTCTTTTCACTATGCTGGAGATTTCTTTTCACATGCAAAAACTCTTTAAAATGACATGATCCCAGTTATTGATTCTGTGGAGTATTTCACATGTGCTTTGACTCTTGTTCATGAATTCTCTACCTACCCCTATATCTTCAAGATTTCTACCTACTTTGCCTTCCAACAGATTTAGTGTTTTGGTTTTAATATTTAGATCTTTGATCCGTTTAGACTTTAGTTTAGTATATGGTGATATCCATGGTTCTAGTTTTAGTTTTTGGCATCTGGAGAGCCAGTTTGTGCAGCACCATTTATTAAAGAAACTATCTTTCCTCAAGTGGATATGTTTGAACCCTGCATCAAAGATAAGGTGGCTGAGTGTGTTTGTAGTTCTATTTGTATCTTCTAATCTATTCCATTGATATTCAGGTCTGTTTTTATTGAAGTACCATGTTGATTACAGTAGCTTTGTAGTATAAATTCAAGTCAGGGATTAACTTCAAGTCCTGCCTTGCCTTTGTTGCTTAAAATTGCCTTTGTTATTCTAGGTCTCTTCTGGTTCCAGATGAATTTTACGAGTGATTTCTCTAGAACTGTGAGGTATGCTAATGGTATTTTGATTGGGATTGCCTTAAATCTGTGTAACACTTTTGGTAGAATGGCCATTTTCACAATGTGTGTTCTTCTTATCCATGAACAAGGGATGTCTTTCCATTTTCTGAGGTCCCCTTCAATTTCTTTTTTCAGGGTATTATGATTTTCCATGAATAGATCTTTTACTTCTTTTGCTAGATTGATTCCTAAGTATTTCATTTTTTTGGATGCTGTTGTGAAGGGCATGGCTTCTCTTATTTCTCTCTCAGTGATTTTTTGTTAGTGTACAGGAATGCTACTGATTTTTGAGTGTTGACTTTGTATCCAGCTACATTACTGAATTTATTCATTATACCTAGGTGTCTTTCAGTGGGGTTTTGCAGGTTGTCTATGTAGAGTATCATGTCATCTCCAAATAATGATAATTTAACTTCTTCTTTTCTTATCTTTACTCCTTTTATTTCTCTCTGTTGTCTAACTGCTCTGGCTAGTATTTCCATGACTATATTGAATAGGAGTGGTTATAATGGACATCCTTGTCTTGTATCTGATTTTAAGGTAAAGGCTTTTGGGTTTTGGCCATTTAATATTATGCTGGCTGTTGGTTTGTCATAGATAGCTTTTATCATATTGAGATAAAGACCATCTATTCCAATTTTCTGTCAGGTTCTTGTCATGAGTAAGTGTTGGACCTTATCAAAAGTTTTTCCTGCATTTATAGAAATGATCATGCGGTTCTTGCTTTTGGATGTATTGATATGGTGAATTACATTTATTGATTTGCATATATTGAACCATCCCTACATTTCTGGAATTAATCCCAGTTGTTCATCATGTATAATCTTGTTGATGATTTGCTGCATCGTGCTTGCCAATTTTTTATTGAGAATTTTTGCATCTTTGTTCATTGGGGAGATTGGCCTATAGTTTTCTTTTTTGTTTGGGTCTTTCTTGGGTTTTTGTACCAGAGTGATGTGTCCTTCCAGGAATGAGTTAGGGAGAATTTTTTCCTTTTCAATTTCCTTGAAGAGTTTGAAGAATGTTGGCATTAAATCTTTGAATTTCTTGTAGAATGCCACAGTGAATCTGTCTGGAGCTGGGCTTTTTTTTTTGTTGGTAAGGATTTAAACACATTTTCAAATTATTAATAGAAATTGGGTTATTCAGCAGTTTTACATCTTCTTGACCCAGCTTTGGTAATTCATATGTTTCTAGGAATCTGTCCATTTCTTCTGTGTTAACAAATCTAGGAGAGTAGAGTTTTTCAAAATAGGTATTGATGATCTTCTGCATTTCTACAGAGTGTGTAGTGATTTCACCGTTTTCACTTCTTGTTGCATAAATTTCAGTTTTTTTCTTCTTTTAAATAAGGTTGGCTAGGGGCTTATCAATTTTATTTTTTCTTTCAAAGAACTAACTCTTTGATTCATTGATTCTTTGTATTGTTTTCTTAGTCTCTATTGCATTGAGTTAGTCTCTGACCTTTGTAATTTCCTCCCTTCTTTCAGCTTTGGGCTTTACTTTCTCTTCTTTTTCTAAATGTTTGAGGTGTAGCATTGGGCTCTTTCTTTGTGTTTCTTCTGTTTTCCTGTTGTGGGAATTCATTGCAATAAATTTTCCTCTGAGGACTGCTTTCTTGTGTCCCACAGGTTCTGGTAAGATGTATTTATATATTCATTTGCTTGTAGATATTGTTTAATTTCTTCTTTAATTTCCTGTGTGACCCATTGATTGCACAGGAGTGTATTATTCAATTTCCATGTGTTTGTAGGGGTTTTGCACTGTATTTTATCATTAATTTCTAGTTTCATGGGCCTATGATCCAATAACATGCAAGGGAAAATTTGAATTCTTTTGCATTACCTTAAGCATGTTCTGTGGGCTAGAATATGGTCTATTTTAGAGAACATTCCATGTTCCTCTGAGAGGAATGTGTAATCTGATGTTGTTCAGTGGAATACTCCATAAATGTCCATCCAGCCCATTTGTTCACAGGTGTGATTCAGTTCTGTTATTTGTTTGCTAATTTTCTGTCTAGTTGATTTTCCCTTTGTGTTAATAGCATGTTGAGTTCTTCTGTTATAATGTTGTTATGGCTTACTTGATTTTTCACTTCTGTTAATATTTTTTTAATATAGCTGGGTGCTCCCAAATTTGGTGCATACTTATTTAAGTTTGTTATCTCTTCCTATTGAAAATTTCCCCTAACTAGTATGTAGTGACCTTCTTTATCTCTTTGGATCATTCCTGTTTTGAAGTTCACATTGTCTGCAAAAAGAATAGCTACCCCTGCTTTTTTTGGGGGGATTCTGGTGCATGGAATATTGTTTCCCATCCTTTGACTTTCAATCTATGAGTCTCCTTTTTGCTTAGATGGGTTTCTTGTATACAGCTTATGGTTGGATGTTGTTTCTTGACCCATTCTGTCGGTCTGTTTATTTTAATTGATGAATTGAAGCCATTTACATTAATTGTTATAACTGATATATATTGGTTTAATTTTATCTTTCTGCTGTTGCTTCTTTACCTTTCCAATCTGTTTGTTTTCTTTGTTTAATGGTTTTTTTCCTATGTCTATCTACTGTGTCTTTAAGTATTCTTTGTAGGATTGGTTTGGGGGTCATGAAGTTCTTCAGCTGTTCTTTTCATGGAGGTATCTTATTTCTACATTTTGAAAGGCAGTTTTTCAGGGTACATCAATCAGGGTTAGATGTCATTTTTCTGTAGGATCTGAAATACTTCACTCCATGGTCTTCTTGACTTCATTTTTTGTGTTGAGAAGTCTGCTATGATTCTGATAGGCTTTCCTTTATAGGTGATCTATCTCTTCTCTCTAACAGCTTTTAATATTCTGTTCCTATGTTGGATTTCTGGGATGTTAATTATTATATGTCTGGGTGTAGTTTGAATTTGGTTATGGTTATTTGGAGTTCTATATGCTTCACTGATCTGTATGTCAATTTCCATTCTCATGTTTGAGTAATTTTCAGCTACTACTTCTGTAGATAGCCTCTTGATATCATTTGTGCTGTCACCTTCTTTTTTGTTTATATCCATCAATCTCATGTTGTTTTCCTTTGCATTATCTTGCAGCTGTTGAATTATTTCCTGATTCCTTGTTATTTTAAAAAGATCTTTCCTTTCCTGTTCATTAGCTGCCATGTTGTCTTCAAGGTCTGAAAATCTATCTTCACTTTTGTTGTGGTAGTTTTGCCAACTTTTGTTGGAATTTTTGATTTCCTGTATGTCTTTTTGAATCTGCCTTATGCATTGTGTTTGTCTCTTATATTGTTCATTCAGGGTTTCCATCTTTTTGTATTGTTCCTCTAATTTTTTAACTATGTCTTCTTTAGTCATGTTCAGTATTTCTTTCATTGTACTTATCATTTCTTCTTTTACCTGGGAGATTATTTCTGATCTGAGTTCTTTTATAGCTTCTCACAGTTGGTTCTTTACTTCAGTTGTTATCTTTTCAGGAATTTCAGTGTATGGCTTATATCTTCTTCTGTGTCCATGTCTCCTAGGCTTGTTTTGGTTGGGTAGAAGTTTGAGATTTCAGTTTTCTCTTTCATTTTGTCATTTTCCTATATGTCTGGGTTTTAAGCAATGTTCCAAACCTCTCCTATAAGCCAGGAATCACTAGGCCCAATTTTGGCTCCCATGGCAGAGTATAGGCAATGGCTAGCCACTTGGAGGTCACTGAGCATGGCCCAGTTAGGCCCACAGGGACTTCTCTTGCATCCTCTGGGGATTTGGAATACTGGGCATGGTCTTACCACCTGGGAGCAGCATTCAAAGCATCCCCATGTGCTGGGATTTAACTCACACATTTTTGGCTCCTTTGACTGAATTCAGTCCCCTGCTAGCTGCTTGGAGGTTGCTAGGTGTGTCCCAGTTAGGCCCTAGTGGACCTGCCATTCATCCTGCAGTGATTTGGGATGCTGGGCATAGTCTTACCAGCTGGGATCAATGTTCCAGTGCTTCCCTGTGTTTTGTGGTTCAACTCTCACACATTTGGCTCTTAGGACTAAATTCAGGTTCCTGCTAGCTGTTTGGAGGTCAAGACATTCTTTTAAAAGTGAAAGATGAGTTCTCCTCTCTGACTTCTCTTCCCACCAAGAATGGATATAATGTTGAATATTCTCCTTGCGATATCAAGCTAACGTGTGCCTCCCTGGGGTGTGTCTCTCTGGTCTGTTTATCCATTCTGTCAGCTTTGCATAGTTATAAAAATTTCTGAGATAATCAAACTCCAAGTAAGGAAGATGTATTTTGGTTCATAGTTTTAGAGGTTTCATTTTATGAATAATGACCATCTTGTTTTGGGTCTGTGGCAACAAATCATGGTGATCAGTACATACTGGAACACAGCTGGTATTTGAGTTCTTTAAGGAAGGAAGCAGGAAGAGAGAGAGGAAAGCAGAGAGGGAGGGAAAAAGACACTGAGAAATAAGACAGAGAGAGAGAGAGAGAGAGAGAGAGAGAGAGAGAGAACAGTATCCTCATAATTCCACTGAAGAGCAAAAACCGAGTGACCTATAATTTCCAAATAAATACTCTGTCCCTTTTTCTGTTTGTGTTACTGTGTGTGTGTGTGTGTGTGTGTGTGTGTGTTTTGTTAAGATGCAGTCTTTTTAAGAAGTACTGGCTGGTCTAAAACCCAGTCTGTACTCAATAATTAGTAGAATAAATTCGGTAAAGTTTTAGGATACAAAGTCAATATGTAACATACAGTTGTACTTTTTAAATTTTTATTTTGAGGAGAATAAAACCAAATGAGAAAAAACAAAATGAAGTCAGTCCAAACAATAGTATGGACATAGTACATGATTCTAAACCACAATAAAAGGTGATCTACAATGGTTACCATGATGTCTCTTGTTATCTTCAATGGAACTGCCCATATCATCAGGCACAATAAAATTGAACATAACAGTACAGAACAAAATCAATAAAAACAAAATTTTGGAGACATTATAGGACTTCAAAAGAAGATAATCAAACAAGAATGGGAATCACAGTGTATCTTACTGTCTTCAGAGTAGTTGCCTAAACCCTCAGACTTGATATTATCAAACATAACTTCATGGTCATTATCCAAGCTACTCTCATAGGAGGCATAGCTTAGCTGTCAGCTGCGGTGCCCCCAGCCCTGCCCTGCCTCTGCTGCAATGGAGGCCACTGCCAAGAAACCAGACTTAACATCGAAGAGGTCATAGTGCTATAGGCTGTCAGTAACACTCTCCAATCTCAGTAAACTTGATGAACACAGCTAGTGCTCCTGAAGAGTTTCTGTCTTCAGTTATTACTCTATTGACAACCTTAACCACTATTGATCAAGTGACTGCATCTCTCAATATTCCAAATAATTGCTGCAGAGATAGCTGTGAGTCTCCTGGATGACCTACACCCTCCCTGGGAGCTTTGCATTTGAATTATGTACTAGGAGATTTGAAGTTAGACTAGTCATCAAGATTGAGTTTGCATCAGTGAGTAGGTTCAAAATTGGACCAATCACAGGCTCAAATTCAGACCAATCAGCAGGCTTGGCTTTGTACCAATCACAAGCCTTCTGATGCTACCTGAGCAGCATTCTCTTTGCAGTTTCTCAGGTGGTATAGAAGGGCTCCCTGTTGGGCTATTGACACTTTATGCTACAGCCTGGCTCCTGTTCAAATAAAGCCTCAGTCTGATGAACCTGTAAATCTGCTCATCATTGATGTCTCTAGAATTGTGGTAAAGGTAGGGGCTTGGCAGTTTCTGTAAATCTACTTGTGATTCTGGTACTGAGTAATGTGGACCCATGGTTGTCTTAAAATGAGCAATGGACACTGGGGCCATGGACTATGAAGAGTTCCAGAGACCAAGAGCCAAAGATTAGTGATAGAGTCATTAATTAAAAGTGTTAACTGCTTTTGGCATCAACTTGAAGCAACCAGTGGTGTCTTGGTCTAGAGCTGAACACTAAAAGCTGAGGGCCACTGGCGCTTCAGCCCTGGAGTGGCTGGTAGAACTGCACTCATCTGATTTGTGGTTTCTGTAAGAACTGAGCAAAAAACCTCTCCCTTGATTTGCAACTCTCCCATGTATAAGCAAAGGGTTGTTCTGTGGTCTAAAGACTCACATTTCCCTATTTTCTACTGCTCCAAGAATGTGGTAGGAGACACAAAAGAAGGGGCACAAAGTGCACGGAAAGATGCACTCCACTGAGTAGGACTGCACCCTTTTATTTTTGTCTTTTTGACACAGGGTCTCTGGGAATTTCAGGCTGGCCTTGGGCTCACTTTGTAGCCTAGGCTGCTTCTGAACTTGCAATGATCCCCCTGCCTCATCCTCCTAATGCTATGATCACAGGAGTGTGCCAGCACGCCTTGCTTGGAGCCATTTTTACAAACAGAGTTGAGCCGGAGAAGAAGCTTACAGAAGTGCCAAACTTCTGTCTAGGCTCTCTGACATCACCGTGGTGACTGCTCACTTAACTACTTGATCAGTCTTGGGAGGAAACCAACAGGATAGAGCAACTGGATATACACTGGCAATCCCCTTTTGTAGAGAAACTGAGAGGTTTGTGTTTTACACATTTCTATACCCTGTCCTTGTAGGCGAGAGCCCTACAGGTGCTCCAAAACACATTTAAAGCACTATTTTCTTCTATGTTCTAGGGAGACTCATCTCTTCCACTGCTAGAGATAGAAATGTGAAGCAACAAACCAGGGAAAACATGGATGTGAGGGGGGGAGCATGTACTTCTCTCCTCAGAGAGAGCTAGGGCATTGGGGACTCCTCAGCAGCTGTATGGCAAAAAAAATGAGTATGGCTTGGTTCCAGTGTGAGCTAGGCTTTTCTTCCACGTTCAGTGTGACTAATTTTTTCAGCCAATCTAGGCATGGGGCCTTCTAAATCTGTGTGTGATGGTTTCCAGAGATAATCCACACATACATTATTTAGTTCATTTAGGGTGAGTGAGAATCAGAAATCAGAATTTCACTGTGCTGCTGATTTCTTTTCCATGAAGAGTGTATGGAATACTGAAATTATTGGAGACGGCATTCCAAACAAATAGAAGACAGGCAACAGTGACAGTGAGGTAGCCACTTTTATTTCCTTATATGAAAGCGCAAGTACTCAGAGCTCTACTGCATATAAATTCAAATCAGTTGATAGCTGTGCCTGAAAATGAGGGCTTATGTCAAAGCTGTGGATGTCAAGAGTCACCCTGCACATCAGCGCCATGGTCACTGCTTCACTGCAGGCAGCCTGGGGGGAGATACATATCTAGACTGGTGGGATCAACTTCCCCAGGCAGACAATACAGTTCTACCAGTTTATCAGTGTCATAATTGCGCAAATCCTCCACATATTGATCCTGAATGTTGTGAGACTCAGTGTGAATTGATGAACAATTGAACACTGAGGATCGATCTCTTCTAGTGATCTCACTCTCAAAGGGCTCAGGAAGACCATGGACATGTTCTCCTGAAGTCACAGAAATTGGTGAGGTGGTAGCAACAGGAATTTGTGGGGCCTCCATCTCTTTTTCCTAAGATGGCTGTTTCGATGTTCTGGGTGGTGAAGCTAGCTTTGCTTTTAGCTCATCTTTCTTCCATTTCATATGCTGGTTCTTAAACCAGGTCTACAGGGAAGAAAGAAGCAGGTCAATAAATGGGAAGGAATCCAAAGTTTTACCTTCATTTTTCTCACGAAGTGAGGCTTTGGTAGCACAAAGGTAACCTCAAATAGCTTTAGCCTGATCTGAACAAGGGAAGTTCTCTGTATTCTATGCTCACAAGGCAAAATCAAGATTGGATTTTCCTGGCAATAGGTAGAGGAAAATGGGGCGCTCAAACTCTCAATCAAGAAAAGTTAAATCAAAAGGGACTGGGAGTAATTCTGTGCTAGTAGATGCTCAAGGGTTTCCAAGAGACTATTACAAAGTCAGAGAGCAAGAAATGGGAATGACCTTGGGTTGCTTGAAGTCCATGCATGGATTTTGACCTGAATATCTTAAGAATGTTTTGGAAAGCATCAGAATTATTTAGAATGCTCTGATTGAGCAGTATCTAGAAATCTCCCTGTTGTGTTTTGGATAAAGATTCACATGGTGGGTGTTTGTCTTCTAAGCAATGGTATGGAGAGAA